>VXBO01004453.1:1103455-1169880 GCA_013400135.1 Rhinoptilus africanus | reverse complement strand
TTTTTTTTTGCTTTCCTGCTAAACCGCTTTGACACATTTTCCACTCTATACGTCACTGAAGATTGCTGCCCTGGGAGCAGCTGTGGTAGGACGCATTCCTTCCTCTTTAGCCCTGATTTTCTGGCATTTATAGCAAGGGAAGGGTTCTTTGCAGTGTGACTGGGTGCTCCTGGGGCTCAGGGATCACCCCGCTGCTCCCTGGCATCTCTTCTGCCAGGGATGTAAAAGAGCCCCCTGTATCTACTTGCTCACCACAGAATTAAAGCAAAACAAAAAGATAAGCACAAGCAAAGCTGTGAGGTCTCCTGCTGGTGGGGTGAGATGGGAGGGTCTGGTGAGACTGTGCTACATCGCGAGGATGTGGTGTTTCTTGTATAAATTGTGATAATTTCTAAATTATGTTGATCCCAAATGTTTAGCTCTTGCAACTCCCATGAGGTATTCAGGTGTTTTAGGTTGTTCTTGACAGCTTGAGACCAGCCACCCATTATCTAGAGCCTCTGTGGTGCTTTTGAGCCAATGTAGGTCTTTTTATGTTCGCAGCCCGCCTGGAGCCGATTTACACGACAACATCTCTGTTTCCCAGCTGGCTTCCCAAAAGCTTATCAAACCAAAGAGAACCAAATTCCATTTCTTCTATGACCCTGTGTGTTCAGTGCAGTGCAGCAGGGCTCCTCGTGACCGTCAGTGGCCAGACCATATCCACACCCGAGCGACCAGAGTGGGACAAGAAGAGAAATAAAAGAGAGGTGAGGCTGCTGCACGGTAAGGCAGTAAAACTACCCGATGGTCACAGAGGTGGACAGACACACACAGACTCCATGGGCACCTTGTTCGGTACAAGATCCCAACACGATGTCCTTTCTGTGAATGTTTCCTGCTCTTGGTTTGGCTCCTGGGCTAAGAGCTGCTGCAGGTTACTCTCCTCCTGCCTTGGCAATGGGCAAGGGCATTGCTTTACAGGCTCATTCGGTCCTACAATAAAGAGTGAGCCTTCCAGGTAAGTGGCAGAGAACTGCTGAGCTCTAAAAGCAGTTTCTCAGCAGCTTTGTATCTGACAGCAAATGAACCATACTTTGGACAGGTTTGTCTTTAAGATGCCATAAAGAGCGAATTAATTTCTCAGGAGTGTTTTAGAGTCACTAAGTGTTTTAGGATTTGTTATTTACTCACTGTGCGCGGTTATGAGGTATCTACTAAGCTGAAATTTCAGCGCGCAGCATTAAACTGTGTCCCTTTGGAAGGGCCTCCAGCATCGGCCTCCTTTCCTCGCCATGAGCGACTGCTTGTCTTCAGACGCTGCAAGGAACACGGGTTTACGGTAGCTGCCGATCCTAGCTTTAGTGTTTCCACCAGGCCTGTGCTCAAAGATGCACCATGTTTAGCAAATGTCTATTTCGGACTCTCAAAGAATGAATTTCTTTCGTACTGTTTTTCATTCGGTGCTATTTTTTTCAGCAGCTCTTATAAAAAGAGCTCTATCGAACGCTGCGCTACCTGTTTGTGTGCATAAGAAAACACGCACACGCAAAACGAACAGAGGAAAAATTTTATTTTGTTTTTTTTAAAAAAACCCCAAACCAACAGATGACATTGGTTTTTAACTTAATGAAATTCTGGTTATTCCACAGACCAGTCTCTTCAGTCCCAGCTGTAGCCAGGTCTACCTCTCTGGGATGTGGTGCAGTGTCTGGGGGTCCGGCAGCACGCAGCTCTTTGCAGTGCCCTGTAGCTCTAACCCACACCACACACCCGGGCTCCCGGCCACAGAAATCAAAGATTTCGTGTTTTATACACAAAAGTTAGGAGCTGAGAGATGCTCCTGAGAATAGGAGTGCACACAAAGATTCATAGGCTGAAATGGAAGCACACAAGAATTGATACTGTGTTAAGTACACAGCTCAAAGCACCGAAACTTTCACCAAGTTCTGCACAAAAATACTGCAGAAACCTTCATTAATGTATCTAATGAGTGAGCTTTTCCCTGGGACAGTGGGATTTGGGGTCAAGAATCAAGAACAAAGAGAAAAATACACATAAGCTATGTTTTATACCATAATGCTCTGGTCACCCACTAACCAAAAATGCTGAAATAGCTAAGTAAATGAATTTGTCTGATACAGAACCGCATGAAAGAGTGTCTTAAGGAGCTCCCCAACGCAGACTTGCCACTCTCTGCTTTTTCCCCGAGGACACCAGCCGTGGTTTATCCTCTCGCCCCTCCTTTCCCCACTTAAAAAGCACAACATCCTCGCTGATATCTTCACCCCCAAAGCAAGGAGGATTGTTAGTGACGCTTAAAAACTAGATTTTCCTTGTCTGACCCTTATCTCAGCAATTTATCAGGAGGTTCTACCACTCTTTGCCAGAGCAAGTCTCACCTAAAAGAACTCAGGCTCCAGGGCCCTATTGAGACATCCTTCTGGTTCCTCCTCGAATAAAGGATTATACTCCAAACCCCGTGCTGCAAATCCCAGATATAAGTGTTGATATGCATTTAGGCCCATTTCCTAGTTCCACACTCTGCAAAGGTCTGGGGTAATTGATCTACATTTTGGTGTTCAGTCTTTCCTGGCTTTGGCTGACTTTTTCCACTTGTTTATACTGCACTTCTTTGAGCAGTTTATGCGATCTGTATATGGCTGATCAATTACAGCTAGAAGCTCTAAATCTAGGGAAAACTCCAGGAAAAAAATGTAGCACTTAGCAAAGTGCTGATGGAGGCTCACACAGAGGGAAAATTAACCCTCTCGCATCCGTAGAAGAGCCTCGCGGTGCGCAGCGTTGTTTGAGTGGGCAGCAAGAAAAAGTTGTGCTGAGAAGAGACTGTGTTTTTCTTTGTGACCATTCCCCACTCCCCCGCCTCGCTAATTAAAGGCGGGTTTATTTGGCTTCATTGATGCTGACAGTGGCTAGAGCGCTATGGTGGTGTGTGAATTTCATGAGAGCTTTGTCACTTCCAAAGGACTGGTCGCACAAGTGTTGCTTTGCCCACTCTTGTTAAGGCACCTAAGGCTTTGGGAAGAAATCTCCTATGTGTTTTGGGAATAATACTAGTCATAATAACAACCATTCAGGGTTTCATGCCACGGAGTACAATTATAGGCTTCTCTGCCGTGCAGGTTCAATGCCGTTAATCACAAAATATTGCACGTTGTCTGCGTTTTTGATGGTTTAACTGACAGAGCTGTTATACTCAGCTGTCAAAACCTTTGCCTTGCTTGCAGGGATCGTTCTTTAAACAGCAGATAGAAAGGGGACGTCAAAAATAGCAGGTTGGATGGCATGCTCTGCCGTGCAGAGGGAAAAAGTACCCGTGCTGGCCTCTTCCACCGCAGGCTGGTGTGAGCAGCCATGGCGGACCTGGGCTCTCCAGCAAGCCCAGGATCTACCTGCTCTCAAAGCGCTGATTTCCGCCAAATTTATGCTTGTTAAAGCCAGTCTCATGTCTCCAATTTACGCAGATGATGTACCAGTGTACACGGCTAGGAGGAGGGAGCGATGGCTGTCTTTAAGGCTGGCAAAGCAGCCCCACGCTCGCCCTGTGCTCTGCCCGCGTGGCCCCTCTACCGCCTCACATAAAGCAGGGCCCTCCCGTGTCTTACCAGCTACAGGGTTCCTTGCGTAAACTTTTTCTACAAAATCAAAAGAGCTGAGCCAGCATCTAGTGAGTCCAAAATATGGAGTTATCAAGACTTAATTACTTTTCGTTTGCTTTCATAGCAAAGGGAAGCAGAGCAGAGTGCTGTCAAAGAAGTGGCTCCTTTCTGTAACTGCCCTTGGAAAAGTCTGCTGGCATTTATATTGTGAATGAGTTCATAAAGATAGACTTATTACGGATTAACTAGGAGCAAACATTTGGCCTTAAAATAGCAAAAACCAGCGATATTATTCTTGCTATCTGCACATTGTCTTTACAAGACCACTCTTCTTTGTGTCGCTGGGTGGTTCTTTTTTTGGAGGGGAAGGGTTGTTTTTAATACTCAATGATAAGAAGACCCTGAAAAAATAAATAAGCTTGCTGGGGCTGGGGCTGGGGGAAGGGAACAGAACTGCCTTCAGTAAACCATTCTGTTTCCAAAGCTTTACTCTTTCAACAGCCTGGCTCTGAGGTCATGACTCTGTATGTTTATTATTGCATTATCGTTGTATATATTGACAGTCTGACCAGTAAAACTCCGCTAGCATCCTTCCACGAAATGCTGGTGAGAGAAAACAGTAATGAACCATCCAAAACACTGCTTGCTGGAGCTATTTTCATCTGTCAAGGAACTAGCAAACTGCAGTGAGTTTGTTCATATGGCCCTTTTCTTTCCCTTTTTCCCCCCCTCTGTTTTGTGACTTTCTCCTCTCCTGCCTGCGTGTATTTTTTGCCTGTTTGGCGCGTGTTGCCATCACACCAGGCCATGGAATATTTGGTTGCTTTTTTCAGGAGAGAGGGAGATAACTGAGCTGAAACCTCATCCCGAATTCACCAACAGGCTTGATAATGGGCTGAGCTGGTGGCAGGGATGGGAACAGAAACTTGAGAGCAATTGCTTTCAAATTCCTGGTACTAAATGATAGCCAGGTCACCTCTGAGAACGAATAAATTAGCTGCCCCAATTTAGTCACCTACAATAGCTTCAAGACAATTTCTGTATGGCCTGACAGCCTACCAAAAGGTGAGCAAACCTGCCATTTGGTTCTGAGCTGGTGCCACATCAGCCAGATGGAAGCCTTTCCTCTACCTCCCCACCACTCCTTCCTCAAGGCTTTCTAGACTGGCAGCCCTTTTTTCGAGTTACAATCAGATCCTGGGCTAGTCAGAGACCAAGTCAGTCATAATGCCTTGCATTTTGATAGTCTTGAAATGCAAAAAGGTGGAAAAATGTCCTATTTGGAGAGAAAATGTGGAATTAGCACTGAGCAAAGGGAACGGTCTAGCACCTATCCGGCCCTCGGTGCTTTGGAAAATGTGTTTTCAGCTTTTCTTCTGAGATTGAGTTATCTGAAGGGTGAATGGTTTGAAGTGGTGTTGACTGCTAGATGTCCCCTAGCTGATAGCATGGACAGCTAGATGTTCCCCGGTGGATAGCATGGATTACTAGATGTTCTCCGGCTGATAGCATGGATTGCCAGATGTTCCCCAGCTGATAGCATGGATTGCCAGATGTTCCCCAGCTGATAGCGTTGACTGCTAGGTGTCCCCTAGCTGGGTAACATCTAGGTGTGACGGGCAGTGATGCTGGGGCTGCAGAACCACGCTGGTGCTATCGGCAATGAAGAGACAAACAGCAGCGGTGCTGGTTTGTGAAATCCACCTCAGGCTTGTAGACTCATACGGAAAAATATGCCTGACTAGAAGGCAGTAATTGCCAGAAAATAAGGGAAAGGGAGAACTCAGCCTGAGTTTCTGTTCTCATTAGTTTTTAAATAGTGGAAATCAATTGGCTTCACAAGAGCCATTTCTGATTTATGCTGAGACAACGGAGATCAGAATCAGATGCAAAATGTATTGAAACCCTTTGTGTTTATGGTTTTGTGCTGGGCCTGTGGAAATAGCCCAGATAAAGCTGTATTGTGCTGGGCTGCCAAGAGGCCAGTGCCCGGCCGCACACCATCCATCACCCTGGTGCCCTACCTGCAAAACAGGAGCAAAGCACAGCAACCTTTTGTCGCCATCGTGCGAAACTCCAGCGGTGTGCTGGGTATCACCATCAAGCCCATAATGCCTTTTTCACAGAGGTATGGAAAATCCATTAGCGGAATTAATCTCTGCTTCGAGATGTGACCTCTCCGCAAGAAAAAAACCCGCTCGTTCAGTTAAATACAGTTTGCTGATAAATAGTTTATGATGGCGCTGAAGGCCGGCATTGCCATGATTATTTATACTGTGTTAGAGTGGATCTGCCACGGACAAACTGCACTGCCGGTCCTGCAAGCCTTATTTCTCAAGGTGAAATGTTCACTCAGCAGCCAACCTTGTTTTCGTAATTATTAACATTTAAAGTGTCAGAGGCTTAGTTTCTCCCTACAGCTTTTCTTTCAGTATTATTTACACTGCAGAGATTCATTGACTTCTTTCGCTCAGTACCAGTTAAACATAACCTAGAATTACCGAGGTTTGCTGTTCCTTGGGTTTTGGGGTTTTTTTTCCTAATACTTCGGTTATACTGATTGCGTTTTAATCGGCTAGGAAATCAGCGGAGTCTGGGGGAGGCAGAAGAGCTGAAACTTGAGAGAGTCAGTGTGTTACAGTGAGCCAGGCACGCTCAGCGCGCTCCGCGGCGGCTCCGAAATCTCTCTGCCGACAGCCAAATTTTCAGAGTGTGGGCTTTGCTCAGGTTGACGTCTGCACTTCTGTAGTTCCGACGGGCGCTGAGGTAACCAGCAGCGGAACCTGATTTGCAAATTAATCTTAACAATGAAACCACAATAATGACTCCATTGTGGAGTCATTAACGTCGCTGCAAAGCCTTCAGTATGGCATGGGTAAAAGTTGGGCTGTTCTGCGCCTGTGCTCGTTCAATAGCAACAGAAGAAATGAGCCGATTTGAAGGAAATGAGAAGTGATATGTTTTATTTAAAAACCTAAATACCAAATGTTATCCTTTTCTTTTGAAAATCTGCTTTTGCTGACTAGGTGAACATATTATAGAAACAGATAACTGTACATTTACCTATCTGTATATACGTTCTGTGCAGGGATGGGCTCGCTTCTTGATCATTTGCAGTGATTTTAGGTTCCGGCAAGACAGCGTTACTGAAATACAGCAAGAAAAGCCGTGTTTCAGCAAGGCCCAAAGCTGTTGGGCCTTTCCAAGCAGAATAAGATCTTAAAAGTACCAGAAATCCTTCACAAAAGCAGGCTCCCAAACTTACCTTTTAAGGAAGTTTATGAGGATTCAGATAAGACTGGAAAGAATTCCCTAACTTTCAAGCACTTTCCCATTTCTATAAACAAACTTAACACCTAAACTTTTGCTAAATTACTGAAGGGTTTACCCACGGCAACACATCCAGGTGCAGTGCCAGTGTATTCTGCAGTGGGGGTCCAGTACAGGCAGCGGGGGGAGAATGAAGATGTGCTGCAGTGATTTCATGACCTGAACCGTAGTTATTAACCTCGGTGTATCCCGTTGCATTTCTACCGCAGTCTCTGACCACACGGCTGTGATTCAGCTGGGAAAAATAGCGGGTTTGCTTGCAGTGACATTTTGGGTAGCCTTAGAGCTGTCTCCCCCCAGCCTCAGCTGCGTGAGCTCATTCGCAGCCTCGGCGTTTGCCATGCAGCTGTGCACCGTATGTGTCCTCACCCTCGAGAGCATCCCTTGTTTCGCTCGGTCCTGCTTCTCTGTCTAGGCTTGTCTTTGCCGATCAAAATTAGAGACGTGAAACTTAATATAATGCCGTTGTAGCCTAAAAAGAATGAAAAAGGCAGGAAATCAGAGCAAGGTTTTATAGAATTATACAATGGTTTTGGTTGGAAGGCGCCTTAAAAATCATCTAGTCCCGACCTCGCTGGTTTTGTCTGCTTGTTCCTGGCAGAGGAGCTCTGGTTTTGGGGGGTTACAGATAGACTGGGACACTAACTCCTTGTGCCTTCAATATTGGTCCCTTTCCAGGCCTGGGTAGAAAACTGCTCTCATTGAAGGTTTTTTTAGTGAGCTGATGAGCGTGACGATGATGACAATGATCTTAAAATTGATGCTTAATTTCTGAGACTGAGAGTCCTTACTAATTTGGGAAGGGATGGAGAGCTGGTTGTAATTAATAGGTGTGAATGCAGGGAAACACACCATGAGGGCCACGCTTACAGGTTTGACTGTAAATCCAGCCTTGGCTTTGCAGTGGGTCCTCCACTGACTGCAGCTCCAAAGGCAAACCCCTGAGCGACATCTTTACCCGGCCGCTGGGTTCAAAGGGTAGTATTCTGCAATGCCTCCAGCATTACATCCCCCTGTGTGGGGTGGTTTAGGCACTTTCCCAAGCTTGTGTGGCAAGCGTGGAACCATACTCCAACTAGATATCTTGAAGAATGGTGCATACATATGAGGAAGAAGCCTTTTAGCCCTGTGGAAAGTCACTGTTCTGAAGTACGTCTTCTGCAATAGGATCAAGGACATTGTGTAACGTGGAGTTTGGTGGGCATTTCAGAAACATTAAAGTGGGTTTGCTAGAAAAGAGATTTGCCAGGAAGGCAGATGGAATTCCTGATAATAGAGTTAAATACACTTTAATTTTTGGCAAAATTCTGATGCAAAAAAAAATCCTGAGCAAAGATTTCAGGGGCTTTTCAAAGGATGGCCCAACCCATTGACATCCATTCAGCTACTGAGGCTTTGATCTTCTGCAGAAGGAGCTTTAAAGCAAGTAGTCAAAGAGGGAGAAAGGAGAGAAGAAGAGACAAAACCTGTCAACAGTCCAAATGCTCCTGACACTTATGCAATGTGTATGGTGCTAATTGCCTTCCTTGCTTCCAAGCCAGCTCGTCATCTTCTTCATTTGAGGTTTTCCACAGATCATGTAAAACAACTTTCTGTAAATCCCAAGCCTAACAAAAATAATCCTTTCTTATTTAGCAGTTAATTATGGGTCACCACTTCAATTCTAAACAGAAGAAAATGACTGTAATCTGTAGGGGAAAATAAAAACACAGCCTACATCAAAACTAGTACGAGTCACTGAAGGACATAGGTAGATCAAGGAACATATTTTTCTGGTAATTAAAACTCAGTTTGGCAATGGTTGTATGAAAGTCTCTGTGCTTGTCAACTTCAAAATGGGCTGAGATGGCAATGAAGATTATTTACTGTTAAGTAAACCCAGATTAGCTGCATCCTTCTGCCCTGGAAGAGAAGGCACTGTGGCAATACAGACAAAAGGAAAGGTGCTGCCCTCATGGGAGATGTTCAACAAGTAACTAATTCATAATATAAAAATATATTAATAGAGATTTGATATCCGATGGCTATTTCCAAAAATGGAGCTGTGGTTGGATATTTTGAGCACTTGGCAATTAGAAAAACTATGTGGCAAATTGTTTCCTGCTGAAACTCTAGCAAGATTATTGATCTCAGCAAAGCCAGGCTGGCTTACGCTACGTGTATGAATAACTATATGGGACCTCCTCAAGCTGTGAGATGGGCTATCACAAGGCCGAAATCCTCTTATCCTTTTTTGAGCGTGCCCAGCTCCACTTTGGTTTTTTACCAGTGTTGTTTCTTTACGGCAAGAAAATTTGCTGTGAAATTTGCTGGAAGACATTAAATGTGGACCTCCACACTGTGACTCTTGACAGAGACTTTGGTGACTGCACAGCCATGCTCTCATATTGCTTAAACGTTACTTGTTCTGCTTCGTACTCTCATCTAATTCTTGTTTCCCCCGAATGGTCAAATAACATACAGCCTAATTAAAATCAGGCAAATATTTTGTGTGATGCGTAATAGGTAATATAAAGTACATATGCAATGATTTAACTCAACATCCAAGCTTTGGATAAAGAAAAGTTTTCATCTGGCATTCACTTCCCAGTAGACGGAGACCAATGACTGTTACCAATCCCGTCGGAGCTCCCTGGTAGATGCTGCACGAGTAGTGCTGGCCTTTCCATAGGAATTATTCAAGCACGGCAAACGCGATATATTTTCTTCTCTTTTATTTTTGGTAGCTTTCATTTGCATGGGAAAATTACCCTGGGTGATAACAGAAGGAGATAGAACGACAGCAAATTTTTGTGCTGCTTCTGTGAGAGTGTCCCAATCTAATCTCCGCTGGGTTATGGGAGTTGGATTAATATGAAACGTTAGCAAATGGGAGGCTCTGGCCTCACAAAACCAAACACAAATATTTAACCTGGCAAAGGATTTTTCAGTAACAGTCCCCCAAAAGTCTAAGAGAAAGTGGGCCCTGAAATACTTTTAAATTGATAAAATACTCATGTGCCAGCCTTCAGCCACTGCTTAAGATTAGCAGAAGGGAATTGCCTCCAGCCAGGAATATCTGTTCAAAAACAGAGACGTAAATCTTGTAGTCCCTTATGAATGCTGACAGAGACACCACCTAAATTCCTGCTTTTTCTCTCCAGAATTTGAGAGGTGAAAATAAATGCAGATAATTTCCTATAGCTCTGGCTGTGTCCAGTGTACTCGAGTTTTCAAACCGATCAGTGAGAGGAGATGGTAAATCAGTCAGTGGCCATCCGCTGCAGGAATGGGTAAAGGGAGAGATATTTCACTGCTGAAAGAATGAGACTAATATTTCTATTCCCTCCAAGGTTTATGACTCTGAAAATTGCAGCATAAAACTATAAAACCCTTCTCTTTGTTTTCCAAATTTATCCATCAATGGTTTTTTTCCTAGGTTTTTTTTAAATAGCTGTTTGCTGCTATGTCTATTTTTCTTGGCTTGTTAAACAGAATCATCTACAAAACACAATGGCAGCACTTAAAAAACCTTAGAAATTCTGCACACACGAACACACTTATATATATTGGCAGGTTATAACAAATACGTGAAACATTATCAGAAGTCGTTGCTGATATAAAGGATGTGACAGGAATTGGGAAAGTTTAGGCATCTATGCAAAATCACAGCTGCATTATGCAGGATTAAAAAGTGGTGTAGGATTAAAAATTAGTGTAGGATTAAAAAGAGAAAAAGAATATAAATCCTCAGGCTTTGTGTCATAAGCTGGCTGCTAATTCACAGTGCTTTCCCTGGGAACCTTTTTTCCGCTTGTATTGTCTTTTGGAGACCTCTCCCACTGGCTGTTATCTGAGAAAAAGGACAAAGTGGATCTCTACTCTGCATTTCTACACTTGTATTTAAGATGTTTCTCCCACTCGCCGTTCTCCTGACTTGGATGGGAGTGGGAATGAATCAGGAATCTTTTGCACTAGCAAAAGGTCCCAAAGGCCGGTCTCATTCACTGTAATTCCAAAGGCATTGGGGTTTTCTATTAGAAACTGTAAAAACACTAGCTTAATCTTGGAGGGAGGAATTATTTCCTTATATTCTTTTTTTTTTTTTCCTATTTTTTGAGGGGGTGTATTTAAAAAATTTAGATACCTAAGCTGTTAAAAAAAAATCACTGCTGAGAAATAAAACCCTTACCTTTCCTTAATTGGAATTGCATGCATAGTCAGTATTTGGCAAAGAGAATTAATTATGGTTTTCTTTGGTTGCATGTTTTCTTCTCTTCTAAAGCTGTGGTCTGCACATGGATTCTCTTCTCAGTCACCTCCTGTTCCTGCTTTGCTGGGAGTGAATCGGGCCACTGCACCTCAACAAAAAGCCCTCGGACACCTCTGGCAGAGGGAGGACAACCTTTCTGCAGCCCTCATCCCAGCCAACCCTCACCACAACAAGGGCACGCAACCGGGAGCATCTATAACGCGGTCTTCTTGAATTCAGGTACTCCTTCAGGGCCAGCAGCTCTGGGTACCAGTAGCACCACAGCCTGAAGCAGAGCCCTCACGGCAATGCTGATTTTCATGAATGAGTCTCCTTCTCTCAAGTTCATCATCCCCTCGCCCTAGAGCATATCCAAGGGGACAGCTGGGTGGAAACAAGTGGAGGGGACTTTGCTGTGAATTCCATGAGCCCTTCAATAGCTTCGGGCCGAACACGTACCAAAGCAGCAGAGAAATGGTTACCAAGAGCCCAGTTCTGTAAAGGCAAACGTCTCTTTTTATTAAAAACGGTGGACTTTTAACCCACCCTGAACAGAGTTTTGCAAGTTTCATTTGACTTGCAGGGACTGTAAATTGCCTGGGTTTGTATTTAGGCAAGGCTTCAGTCCTTAATTCCCAATATACCTGAAATCATGCTCACAGGCTTGACCAGTCACTCTGGTCCTAATAAGACGTTGATTTTTAATTATGGCCAGTTTGCTGCTGTTGCAGCAAACCTCTCCCTATGCCCTCAGCCTGTGCCTCCCACCCATCCACCCCCACATGGTTGCTAATTGCACATTCATTGAATTTTTGTTTCTTTTTACCTGGACTAATTGCACCTTTGTTGAATCAGAGCAAGAAGCTGAGTGGCCCAGCAGCTCATTAGCGAGAGCTTTTTCCCAGGAGGAGGGAACTGGTGATTCCAAGGCCTACTCCAATGAATTTTGAATGCTTAAGAAAAAAAAAATATCACTAGAGAAAGGGATCGAAACTTAGATCTGCCCTCCAGGTGTGACACCTGCTTTATAGAGCTGCACTCCATCCTCTGGTTGCATAGTTAATTCCATGTAAAGTGGAAGGGCCTTTTTTTCTTTATCCCAAATTCCAATAGCTCTGCACTGCTGCCAGATAAATTCTTGGTGCTAAGCTTAGAGGGCTTTGGGAAGAGTATTACGACACGTAGTTTGTGGTGGCCAGTGACGTAGGCGTTCAGCTGACTCCCGAAAATCTGTCATTGATTGCATCATCGCTGCTGACTGTGAAGGGACCAGATTTGAAAGGCTGGGTGGGAACTTCCAGTTACCAAAACCAGAGGGTCTAGGAAAGAAGGAGGATAAATTTATGTGAGTGTTTCCTATACTGGATGAGAGCTTCTCAGTTGAGAAGGGGAAAGGGGGAAAGTGGACACATCTCCCTTTGCAGCAATAGTCCATTGCAGGGAGAGGAGCCACCTACAGCCCATCAGCATGGGAGGTGTTGGTGAAGACCAGTGGCTCTTCGGAGCAGGGTGGGAAAGCTGCACCACCACAGAGGTTGTAAAGCTGAGCCAGGAGGACCTTGGAAGTGGGATACTCTTGCTTTGGCTTTTGTAAGGAATGAGGTTATTATTATTACTACCACCACCACCACTACTACTAGTATAATAACTTTTGCTTTTCTTCACATTAGGAATTTTCTTGAACTCTGGCATTTTTTTCTCTTCATTTCTTCCCCCTCTTTCAGAGTTTTTTTGTTTCTTGTAACAGTTTAATAGAAAAGGATTTTTGCCTCTTTAAATTGGACAAGGGGATATTTGAAAGGGAGCATAACTCTGGTGCATGATGCTTGGCTTATGGTCAGATTGGTTTTAGTCTTAGTTACTCAGTTGGTGTGTCTTTACCAGTGCGAACAAAAGAGTCAATAAGGCACTGGACTTAAATCACTAGGCCAGTAGGCATGTATCTTGCTCTGCGTTTCCTTCTGACTGCTGTAAATAACAGGTAACCTACTTCTTCAAATTCAACTAAGCTTTTATAAAGCAGATTTTATGTCTGCCTCTGCAGACTGTAGTTCATCTCATTTTATGTCTTTAGACAAAATCTATTTGAGTGGCTTGGATTAGAACAAAGCATTTCAATTCTCTGGAAATCTATCTGTTGTTCAGAGTTGTAGATGGGGGCCATCTCTATCCAACCCTCTTGTAGTAACTGACTTCAGGAGTTGGACTATTCCTGTTTGACCCCAGCCCCGTTTCTCCCTGCAGAGAGGCGGGGGGGATAAAAGGGTTGTGTTTGTGTGACCCATGGGCAGTTTCCCCCGTGTTTCTGCTAGCCTCCTGGAGCGAGTTAGACGCATCAGACACTTGCTTCAAAGTCAGCACCTTGAAACGCGTCTGAGGAACGAGGCTGTGGAGGCAGGAATGTGCAAGGCTTGCTGTGACTACTGTTGTAGCAGCAGTGCTGGCTGTCTCTAATCTGCTCTTAAGGGCTCTCGCAGTTGCCAGCACTGTTATTCCCTGTCTGGGAGAGAGCTAAACCATCCAAATGCTGTTTTGGTAGACAAAGTAGTAACAAAACTAAACCCAAGAAAAAGTTTGGCTGCCTTTCCTATTGCAAATAGCGCTGCCAGCCTAAGATAGAGGACTTCTCCAGAGGAAGGAAACTGAATGTTTACTGATGCTGATTAGTTTCTGAAAAGACTTAAGAAGTGATTTTATACGTGGGCTGGTGGTGATATCGTTTTGTCTGATGTCTGGGAAGAGCAAAGACTTCTTTAATTTGCTCGCTGAGACGTTAAGGCGCCGAGAGGTGAAGGGCGAAGGCACCGCACTGCCCCATCACATCACTCAGAAAATTCACAAAGGCAGCACGAGGCCAGGCCACATAGCCTGGATTCAGCAAGAACAGCTGACTTCGAAAGAGGGCAAAACCTTGTTTGCAGCTCTCTTTTCAGGCAGGAGCCTTTGAGCCAACTTGTGTAACATGCCTGCTGGGCAGAGCAAGGGAGCCGAAAGCTGCGCTCTCTCTCCTTTGTGCCTGGTGCGCTGCTGGCTGTCCACCTCCCTCCAGCTCCTAATCCACCAGGATGCTGGGGAAAGGGTTTTAGAACCAGTCCTTTAGAGCGGGATAGCTGCTCTTCCCCAGGAGGAGGTGCCTGGGCTGGCAGAGAAGTTTGCTCAGGAGCAGGAGGGTCTCCGGGGCGAGCGAGGTGTCTGCCTCCCACCCAGATGTCCCTCCAGTGCTCCTGGGGAGAGTGGGCATGCAGCAGGAGGCTCTCAGAAATAACGATAATAATATCATTTCTTTGAGCAGGTATAAAAATCTGGGAGAGTCTTCAGGTTCATATTTATAAAGAGCATGATTTGAAGTTGAAGTACGTGTTTCACCCAGGAGGGTGAAGGGCTGCAGGAGGTAAGGCTTAGCTCAAGGTGAGGTTTTAATTAGCTCGGTACCAGCTCAGAGCCTGGCATCACTTGCTTTCCTGAGCCGAGAGCCAGAGGTGCTGCTCAGTGCCACGGGGCACAGGACCACGCTGGAAGTGCTGGGATGGCCACAGGGTGAGTGAGAGAAAACCCAAGAGGTCCAGGGAGGAATGAGAATTTATGGATGTGGTAGGCTGCGAAATGGAGTCTGGCGAGATTTGTAAATTGATTGGCTAGAGTAATTTAGTGTTTACAGATGCTGGGGGCAATTAGGTGGCTCTGGTTTGCTCAGAAGGTAGAGTTAATGTTTCAAAACTCAAAGTATCAAACCACTATGAAATCCTAGCCAATATTGGTGTAATAAATCACTGATCAATAGAAACTGGAGAAGTTCAAGAAAGTGTTTAAGAGTGCTGAATACCATCTCCTTTAAATGGATGCTGTCTCAAAGAACCTGCAGAAGGATAAAATAGATTATGATTAAAACTGAAGATGCTCCTCCTACAAGCCTAATCCCAAAGAATGTGATTTCTGTTACGGTGTACGAGGGGAAATGTTTTTCCCATGTGTTTGGGCTCAGAAGCTGATCGTTTCTTTGTAGAGGCTAATTTGGTTTTTTAAGTCTTACTTCAGGTTTGCTTGGTGTCTGCTTGTGTTGCCCAGGTTATCTTTTAAAACTGTCGCATGAAAACTGGTGTGGAAATGCAAAAATCACTGTTCTGGGGATGCCTAACAACCTAAAACACACTCTACTTCCTATGCCTGTCTGTAAAATCTCCTTTATGACATGGTTGCGTAATTCTCTTTTTGTAGCATCCTGTTCAGCAGCTCTCCTTTGTGAGTTTCAGGTAAGCAATAGCGTGAAGAAAGCATAATAACCTACCAGATACGGAAAATGCATTGTCAGTATTTAGGAAATTTAAGACATAAGGATTGGATTTGGAGAGGGGAAAAAGGTGATCGAAGGAAGCCTAGGGCCTGAATGCTTTCAAAATGCTGGCTCGATGTCTACTGTGCTCTTAATTAAGTCCTGATCCATTCCAGCCTTATGCATATGGTTAAGTGTCCCTAAAGCCAAAGGGATTTAAGAAGACTCTTCAGCACGTGACTTCTAGTGTTGCTCAAATTGCCTGAGTTGCTGAAGTCACATGTTATTAGTAAGGATCTGAAAAATTACATATTTCACTATTTTATCGTTTTATAGGGTTCCTCATTGTCATAATGAAATTTATATCCTGTGGGGGTGGAAAACCACCTTATTTCAAATTGACACCTTCCATCTCCAGTGGACTGTAGATACGGGAGGGAGTAAACAAAACCCGGAAAGTTTCTCTATTTTTTTGTTGTTGTTACAGGATCAGGAACCTGCTAAGTACTTAAAGCAAAAGACCCACCATAGCTTGCAGATCGTAAACAACCCACAAAAGGAAATCAGTGATACCACAACATCACTGATATTCTAAAAATCTGTATTAATAATTGTGAGAGTGATATGACTTTGAAAATGAAAAATGATTTATGTATAGTAATGTCCTTTAAGACTATAATTACTGTAGAGTTCAGTTTAGCCTTTATTTTGCTTGTCTCCCTCGTTTAGTGGTCTTGCATCCATTATTCATCCTGTTTGTTGGAAATGATTTGTGTGGTTTTAAGTCCGATACATGTGTTTTCAATGCATTGGGAAGAAAAAACACTACCTTTTGTCAAACAAGTTAGAGGCTGTGGCCAAATCACAACTTTGCAGAACAAAAACGAGTCCCCTGTTTTTCTGTGTATATGAAATCCTTTTGTTATTATTCCTTTTTACCCAGGTTTGAGCTAGTATAAGGACACCTACGCTTTCTTCCTTCCAACCTCCTGGGGAAAGCATGGCTGTTGCTGTGTTTTATCTTCCTGGGGCCTTAGATAGGCTTGAGAGAATGCAGAGAAAGATTGATTCAGGGATAAAATAAAACCAGAACGTTATATGAAAGAAGAAGCCTCCTGCTCTTCTCGAGCCGAGAACTGTCTGAAGAAGATATAATTTTTTCTGAATTATATCTGGTATTTTACTGAGCGTGTTTGCACGCTACGTGCTCCTGCTCAGACAATGTTGCAAATATTTAAGCTGGATGTGCAATAAATGCAAGACAAAGTCGTGGCTAATTTGAAGGAAATATGCTTGACAAGTGCAATAACATCTTTCAGTGGTTCCCATGCAAGCAAGGTTTCTGTATTATTTTTTTATTTTGATTCTGCATGTGGTTTTGCTTTGTATATGTTTCCTTATGTCCATCAAAGACTTCTATGCATTGATGTGAAAAACAGTAAATGCTCAGCATCAGTGGCATGCAGGGCAAATACCCTGCTCTGGGATTTGGACATTATCGGTGCTCATTGGCAAGTTAGGCAATTTCCAGCATTTTGTCCAACTTCCTTCAACATTGCCCATTTTCTCCTCTCTTGGATGCTCTTTATTTGGGCCATGGCTATTCTCGCTGTCAGTATAAGCTGGTCAGCACTTCCAAGGTCTCCGTAATATAAATAATATTCGTGCCTGTCCCAGAGCCTTGTAGGCTTCACCAGATACCTATACAATTGCAAAGCTTCTTGCTGTAATAACAAGCTAGTGGTTCCTTACTTCATGAAAGTATGTATTCACCGTGATCTCTAAATTTAAAATATTTTACCAGACAAGTCTTTCAAGACTGATTTTCATTATTTTTTTTTTTCTTGAACTGGTGTATTGGGAAAACAATGTTTTATAACCCCAGCGCATAACTTCTAAAACAGTATATTCGTAGGACAAATGCCAATAAGCTAGAATGTTACACAAACAAGAATGCTATAAATTACGTGTGGACTATTTACATAAAAACTTCAGTTTGAGAATTTACACAATAATTCATTTTTAAGTATTTTACAGCATATTCAGTAGAAAAGGGGAGGGTAACAGAGTTAAACCCTTACTTTTACAATTCAGAAGTTTCGAAAGGACTATTTATCAGATGGTCAGTCAAATTTTGCACAGCCATGAACAATAAACCGAAAAGTTACAACTGTAGTAATTTGAAAGAAAAGACCATTCAGCTACCATAAGTCAGTAACACTAATTGCCTAGTTGTTGCTGTAAACACTTTCATATGTTAAATTCCAGCAACTAGAGGAAGGAATTTTGTAGGGTACGAGGTATGTCTTGCTTAATATTAGCGGTGTTACATGTGTATGTTAGGAGGGAAGAACTCTTAATCCCTTTTCTTATAGTAATACACGCACAATTAAATTCAGATCTCTGCTCTTAATGTTTCTCACATCTGGCAAAGCTGGTCAGCAAGAGAGTGATGTATTCTTAGAGACTGTTCCTATCCAACATAATTTTTAGAGATTTGACAACAAATATCGAAATGTATTTGTAAGAGAACTCTTCACATCTACCCTATTATTTTTACAAAAACCCTTCTGCAATCTCCCTTCTTTTATGGAAATGGCTGGTTGGTGAACTCCCCAGGTGTATAGTTTCTAGCCTGATTTTAGGCTTCCATTGTCTTCACAGTGACCAGCTTACACGTTCAGTAGCATTCAATAATATCTAGTTTTCTAACTTAGAAAAAAAAAAAACCCGTCCCAATTCAGTTTTGTTTCTCAGGAGGTAACACTGTGATGCTTGTGAACAGCATTTCAAACAAATCAGGGTTAAATGAATTCTAATGTTCAGAAGCTTTTCTTTCACTTGGCTCTTTAAAAGGAGAATTCTGTTCGTTCTTTTGTTCCTTCTGTCACTTTTGTCAGGATTAAATGCACAAATACTGTAACACCAGTGAATCTGCAGCTGTATAGAGCTAGCATTTTGTGCAACAGGATAGGGGGGTTTGTGTCTATGTAAAAATATATATATGTAGCGAAAGCGAAATTGGCAAATTGTTTTGAACCCGTGACTGACTAAAAATTGTTGTTTGTGTGTTTACACACATCCGTTTTGATCCTGCTAGTGTTTACGTTTATGTATGTCAAGCTGCCTGGAAAACTCAGGAGAGCTGTGAGCCGGCTCCTGCTGAAGGCATGTGTAGGAAGGAAAGGCCAATTGAACTCAAAGTCAGACTTTATGTAATGTTAGACGGAATTGATGGTCTGATGATCCCTCATCACATTTTTCTTCCAAAATGAATCCTGGTTTTGGCCACTCTTTTGTAGCATGCCATCTTGATTTAATGTACAAAGTGCTTGAACAGTTGGGATATGACTATAAAGCTTTTTACCTTAGTTTCAGGTTTTAAATTTTATCTCGGCAACAAGCACCTACATTTCATTACAAGTGAATGGGACTGTCTGACTGTAAATCATTGCAATTGGCTTTGCTTCCTTAGCAGATGGGTAGACTTCATTTTCTTCCGCGTAGCTCAAGTGCAGGGATAGGACGAGGGAGAAAACAGTTTACTTGAGTCTCAGACATAAATACAAAGTCATCCTCTCCAGGATAAACTTTGGTCAGGGTTAATCCAAATTTAAATTTAAGTCTGGCTCTGGCCAGCACTTCGGTGTGGCTTTAAGTATAACAGTCATAAATAAAATTCCAGAAGAGCAAATCAGGTTGAGTGACACCTCTCTTAGTTTGTTCCCCTGGAGTTCATTGGCCCGGCTCTGATGAAGTATAACCTCTTCTAGCGGAGTTTCTTTTCAAGTGGTGAGCATACCTGGGGGCAGCAGGATTTAATTAGATCCCCGTTGGCACACCTTTCTGTGCAATGGCTGAACCCCGGCTGGGGTGAAACCTTAGGGGATTGGCAGCCTCCATGGAGCTCTGCTCGAAGAGCTCCTCTATGAGGTATGAGGACATCCCTGCTTGATTTACCGTATTTCTGGATTTTCTTTTTCTTCTGAGCTATGTGTTCTCTGTCCAAGATTTTCCAGTGTTTTACTGCTGTGTCAGTCAGTCTAATAAAAAGATATTGCATCTTCTTACTAATGATTCCTCGCCTATGCCCTTAGACCGGTACAGCTGCAACAGTAGTGCGGCTATTAAAATATTTGCATTAATCTCTTTTGTTGTTGTCACTAGTTTTTCTATGAAAGGAGTTAGAGTTTACTCTGGTAAATATCTTTTTCTACAGGAAAGTAGTAATCCTGTGGATCTGTAGTAGCTTAATTTTTATCATTTTATGCAGATTTAAGACTATTTTTAAATTTTTTAGTGCGAATTATTTAGTGTAAATTGGTATGAATTTCATACTAATTTATGCAAGCAGAAGTGGCTCTTCTTTTAGAAATGTTAATGTAAAAACTCTAATATAGATGTAGTTGAAATGATTTCCTGATCTTTGTATTTTAAGATCCTACCAACCCGATAAATACAGCATGATATTACCTTACCTTGTATATAAAAAAACCCCCCAAACATTCACCCCTGATTTTTGAAAGAGGGTTTCTTTTGTCCGCAATAAGAAAAAGGTGTCAGTTCAGTGGATATTAATACGCTCGCAGTTTGGTTTCCCTAGACGAGTATTAGTTGTTGCTGAAGTGGCCCTCGCAATAAAATCTTGCCAAAACATTGTCGTGTTTTTATAAAACTCACAGAGCGCTTGTGCTAAGCAGGCAAAGGCTGACAGATAAATCTCTGCTCTGCTACTTAAAAGCTGAACTCGGCCAGGTTTTTGGCTGTGGCTTCTCTAGATACTGAGTTTTTTTAGAGTGCGGAGTGAAGTTCCTGTTAAATCCCAGAATACCCGAAGCTGGTACTTTATCCTCATTGTCTCCGTGTCACTTTTAATATATTAGCTCCCTCTTGGCACGCATGTTTTATTTGCAGAGCTTTTTCTTCTTTTAAGGTAGCTTTCTTTTTTGGTGTGCTCTTATTTTGTTCACATTATTTTATTTAAAGACTCTAAATCAAATGTTGTGCTAAATGCTGGAATGCCTAAAGGGAACAATAACAGTACATGCGTATATTCTTCTTTTTCCTTCTCCATCAGATAGCTACGTAATCATTAGCAAACAGTTAACTTCTTAATATTGCTGTTAGACCATTCAGGTGGACGTGATTGGAATACTCAAGGAATTAAACCTACGCAGTGTTTGTATGTTTGGAGGTTTCCAATTCCAAAGCAAAACCTCACCTTAAATAAATAACAAAGGTTTTCTATGGAATTGATCAAAGTTAGTGTTTCTTTTACTTGATCAAATTCTCATTTTTTTCAGCAGTGCACATGCAGAAGGGAAGGGAAGGATGCATAAAATTAAGGGGAAAAAAAAACCTACCTAATTGAAATTCAGCACCCTCACAAGGTTCTTAATATCTGTTGGATGAATTGTAATCGTGCAGCTCTTTATTAGTTAGACAACTCCAAAGAAAATATGCTGAGTTAAACAGCAATATGAACAAATTAACAGGATAATATTTGCACGTGCTTTCATTACTGAGGTTAGGCATTCCTGCACGAAACTAACAACTTGAATTACCTTTTCAGCTTCCTCCTCTTCTGTCTTTTGAATCTTACTAATAGCATCCAGCTCCTTCAGAATAAAACTCGCTTTGTTTTTTCCCTTTCTATTGGCTATATACTATGAAATCAAAGTTTACAGGGTTGAAGCCAGAGGTCCAGGCAAAAGAAGTGAGATGCTCAGAAACCCTTTAAAACAAATGATAAATTTTAAACTCTAGAAAGTTAAAGCTTGCAGGAGAGTTTACTACAATATTAAACAAGTGCGACAGATATTCTCTCTGCTCCAGTCATCCTAAAGCTCATCCGAAAAGGATCTGAAGCAGCAACTTTGCCATTGAAAGTCAGAGCTCGGGTCTCCTGTCGAGCACAGGGCTCACTAGCAGAGCTCCAGATGCTGGTGTGTTTGGGGCAAGAAAGGGCAGTTTAAAGTTAATCTCTGCTTTCAACAGCAGATCTACTCCCTCCCTCATCGGGTAGATAAAATCTGATTTTTGCTGACCCTGATCTCACGGTGGAATACTTCAGCATGCTGGAATTGTCAACGTGAAAAACTTGGAGGGATCCAAGTGCACAAGCTGGCACCTGGTATTGTGAGTGTATGACAGCAGTGTGACAAACAAACTTTGGGAAACACAAAGTTCAAAGTTTCTGTTTGGCAGGGATTTCAGAGTAGCCAGATTTGCGCTTTGATGTATTCGCTGTTAGAGACTACAGCTCTCCCGCTAGGAAGATGCGTATTGTGCTCGTGGATTACCAGCAGAGAGCAGGTTAGATGGTAGGCTTTTTTTTTTTTTGCCTTGCACAAAAAAAGAAACAGCAAGAAACTGCAAGATGGTCCTTTCTTATGACAGCTTGCAGTGAAGAAGGAATAGATCCATGTGTCGGGCTATTATTTAGCTGTGGTGTGACTGATGATGATGGAGGGCTGTTGCTTCTCGTAATGCTATGAAGGCTTCCATGTCTGCAGGAATAACATACAGCAAAAAAACCAAAACCAAACCAGTTGGCTGGAGTGACTGGTATAAAAAGAATCTTGAATTATTATCTTGTTTAATAGAAAAAAATGTTAAATACAATTATTATTTTTCCTTTAGCTTTTCAAGACTGTGCTAACGGAGTGTATCAGCCACTAATGTCACCCAAACTATAGTCCCAGGGCAATCATACCCAGAAGTGATCTTTGGTCAACGAGGCTGAGCTATAATTCAATACGGAGGCAAGCTTTGAAATGTTGGTATTCCACATGAACAGTCCATAATACATGTTTTTTAATGGCTCGCTCCTGTTTTATTTCAAGCTTTTTCTTATTTTGTTTTCTCCTTCTCCCTTCCTGGTCTTCTCATCAAAACTGGTCATTTAGATACTATATTTTTACCTGAGTTATTTGGACCTGTGTGAAAATATGACTAAATACAGCTTAGGTCTCATCCTTAAAAAGACATTGAGTTCAACATAACATTTTATTCTCTCCTTATACTTGAGAAGGCTTTAGTTATACTTTAGGCACCTAACTTACTTATGCCTTAATGATGTAACTCCATTTTGGTGAGAAACACCCTTGGACCACTGTAATCTTCTCCGCTGCTCAATCCAGACACCATTTGTGATCCTTTCTAACAAGTTCCTTGTCCGTTTCCTTTGGAGAGAGAGACCATGCCTTCCTACCCCCGCAGGAGGACGGGTGGCAGCAGCCAGACGCATGGCACTTTGAGCAGATGAAGGTCACAGCAACGGGAACCTGGACGTCTCATCGCCGCTTCAGTTCACAGCTTGTAGTTACAGACGCTCACTGTAATCTCCCGTGGTGATAAACAGGATTATCTTCACTGATGGCATTCAACAAAACATTGCTTTCCTTCCTATTGCTCCTGCCAGCTCAAAGAAGGGAAGAGGTATCCGGCAGAAGCAGCACTGAAGGATGCCTGTAGAGACAGGCAGAGGAAAGTCTCATTTAAGAGCCATGTTTCTGCTCTTAATTGCTGCCTCCTAACTAGCGTCCAACAGCACATCTTGTGAGGGGTGTGCTGCTTCCTGGGAATTCAGGCTGTGTCTACACTAACGGGTAAGACTGTGTCTGTTTTCTCAGACATCCAAGCAGGGGATGTATGTGATCCAGCTCACGTTGCCTGCAAAGAGCTGCATCAGATCCATTTGGACATCGTCCTGTGGGACGGTCTCATCCCAGCCAATCTCAAAATGCTCTGACTATTGTCCTTGCCCTTCATGTAAAATGAAATGCTGGATTAAATTCCTAATTTGCTCACACAACATGTTGCTTTCTCCTCTACCGGTCTTCTCATGTGGGTTGCTTTATTCATTTTGTGCGGATGCTGAGTGTAAAGGCCCTCCTGGTGAAGGACTAGTGCCCCTATCACTTAGACTATTCATCTTGGGATGACTCAGTGAGCAGCACCGGGCTGATCATATTATTTAACTGGTCTCCCAGCCACACAAAACCATAATTGCGAAACTGTAATTAATTTGTTAAAAAGAAGATATATCGCTTTATGATTTGAAGATCCTGAGCTAGCTTCTAAACGTGGCATCATGGCAAATGCATACCTCTCACAAGTCTAACAGTATTCAGCTGCAATCTTTATGAATCTGTTTAATTAGCATAATTGGGAAAAATGCTGTAAATTCACTGTGGAGAGGTGCATCTATACATATGCTGTTCACAAGTATTTTCTTTTTAGCAGGGAAAATATTAAGCTCAGACTGTTATGAACAGCCTAATTTGTCTGGGCATGTGATATTCATGAGGAACAGATAAAAGAAGAGATTTAATAGTTTCAGTCCTTGGCACTATATTTTGTTCCAGTAACCACACGGAATTTAAGCTGTTTGTGTTAAACTTGAACAAAGCTAAAGAGAAGAAAAGAGAGATCATGCTGATTTTCACAGCCAGGCAGAAGAATCTTTTGGGAAACTTACAAAAGGATGAAATACTCCCTTCCCCAGAAAATTTTCTTTAGGATGAGTAAGCTCCCATTTGTGGGGTTCTTCTGCGGTTGTTCAGAACATGAGGGTATCTTTCTTCTTGATCAGCTGAGTGATTGCCAGGTAGTGAATGCCAGATACTCTAAAGCAAACAGGATTATTTTTTATTATTACTGTTAAAGTTATTTAGGAGAAATTGTGCAATCTCAGGCACGATTCCCACCGTGAACATACAAACAGGCACTCTGGTACCTCCTGCAAGTTGTGTTGCTTACCAGTTGCTTTATAAACAGTTTTCTACCATCTTTTGTGAGAGTATTTAAAAGATAGGTAGACATAGTGCTTGGAGGTATGGTTTAGTGATGGTTCTTGTCAGAGTCATGTTGATGGTTGGACTAAATGATCTGAAAGGTCCCTTCCAACCTAGCCAATTCTATGATTCTATCAAATGAATTCCCAAAGTCAATCTTTCTGGTGCATCGATCATGTTACATCTTTTGTCAAGTTTCTTAATCAGACCAAGAAAAAGTTATCTGCTAGCGAAGCAGAGAGAATAATATTTGGTGAAGGTATTGGCACCACAAGACCATAACTTAGAGCGTGCGTTAGGGCTTATGGAGTACTGGAGTATAGAGGAAAAAAATGTGAGAGCAATTTTCTCTTCTGGACAATCAGAAGAGAAATAATAGTTGAGCAATAAGTTCATGCTGCCTTGTAACACCTTTACTTTGACAGCGGGATGTGGCCAACCACACAGGAAGGAATAGTCTGAGCAGCTCTTTTCCTCTCTTGCTTTGTCTGACTTCCTTGGCTCTGCTGCATGTGTAACAGAATTAACAGCTTGCACAGAAAGGAACAGAGGAGAGGTTTTACAGTAACCCTATGATCTACCTACCATGCAAACAGGGGAGAAAGAGCTGATTCAGTCTCCGTCTTTCCTATGCTTCCTATTGGCAACCCACCTCGTCCTCCTTGTCAGAGCTGAAAAAGCCATGAAGCGTGGCAGAGGCCCAGGTGAAGGATTTCCAGTAAAGAAAAAAGAAATTAGTGGACAAACATAATATTCTGTCAAGTGTTGGTAAAGAAATATTTTGCGAGTTTGCTAAACTTCTCCCCATCTCCCATGCACTATTAAAGTCACTTGAAATGAATAACTTTTCAGTACTGGCTGGCAGCTGAAGAACTTCTATAAAGATGGATTAACTAAGAAATGAGGGAAAAAGCTTGCACCAGAACATAATGGCATTATAATTTGCACAAGAACATTAGTCAGAGAGGAAATTATTACTAAATGCTACAAAAGAGTCTTATAACAAAGGAATCTTATGGGAGGAAATGTTCAGAGTTTTTTATGGTCTGTTCTCTATTTCAGTGCCTGATGTAACAACTAGCTCTAATGTGCACAGTCAAGGTCATTCCGTGGAACTGGAGCCAGCAGCCATTCGTTCCAACAGTCCCTCTATTTCTTCTCAGGTCTTACTGAATTCCTGAAAGATTTTCTTCCCATTGTTTAAGAGAGGCTGTGTGAGGTCTAGGAGTTGTCTCCTATTCTTTTCTTTTTATTACTTTCTACATAATTTCTTATTCACTGTTTTCATTATCCCTACATGTTTCATTTTCTCCCACAGATGCTATGTGCAAATTCCCAGTGTACCAAGAGGATAAAAGTTGTAAATATGGGTGCAAAAACATTGTCTTTATTTGCACTGTTCTATGCATCTTCAAGCTGTATTGCTCCTATTTGAATTTCTCTGGTGTGCTCCAAAATCAGGGTAACTTTCTCTAGCTGGGAAATCTTCTCAAGCCGAGAAAGCTGGCTAGAAGTTGTGATGTATTTTGCCTCCTACTTGTGTGTCTCCACACTTGTGAGGTCTTAGAGTGCTTTGTGAGTTGTAATATTTGGAGCGTAGTTTAGGGCGATTCAGCATTATGGCCTTGGTTAGAGAGGCTGAGCCTCCAGACTGCTTTGTCTCATGTAAAACATGAATTTTGTAAAAATTCCCCTTAGATATTTCACTACTGCTTATTGGAGGCAACTGAATGCACCAGTATGTTGTCTTGGAAACCTGCCACAGATCCCAAAACCGGACCAGTAGTTGTAAATTTGGTCTAGAGCTGGGCTCTTCCTTTGGCAGGACGAAGGGAGCGAGAAGACACTGGAGCGCCGCAGCCCATCCTGCCCTTGGGAAGACGGGAACATGGCTGTTGACCAGGTGGCCTATGAGGCAACAGGACTGAGCGTTTCCTAGCCGTGGCTATCAGGGATCTGCAAAGGGTTACTGCAGGCAGTTACTCTGAATTCACACCCCGCCAGTGTCTGCCTAGGTAGGCATACCCTAATTTAAAGAAGCAAGTGGTTCAAGATATTTGGATCAAATGACTTAATCCAAATTCTTTCACAGAATGGATTGCGCTAGAATAACCCTGTTTGCTCAGCAAAATATCTGTTTTCATTACTAGTTGCTACGATTATGTATTGCCAGTGTTTTCCTGGTTATTTCCTGGTTATAATACAGCTCTGTTTGAGCTAAATTAAAGTATGATATTTTCAATGTGTAGTTTGGAGTCCTAACTAGAAAAATGATTAAAACTTTTCAGATTTAATCAGATCAGCCCGATCCTTAATCCAGAATCTAAAAAGAGATAATCCTCTGTTTCATTTTCTCTTTCCCTCAGAAATGGCTGTGGAACTAAAGGGTCTTTCAAGCCCCGGATGTCGCAAGCAACTACACACGAAAAATAGGTAGTTTATAAAAACTCTCTCTCCTATCTCCAAAAATTAACTACACCTGTTCTTATTCAGGAAAGTAAGTGCCATTAAATCATGAAATTGCTTATGATAAAACCAAAGAAAGTGTGAGTGGAAATGTAAACACAAAGAAGACTCGGTGGTGCCAAAATTAAAGCTTATATTACAGCAGCCGATAGCTAGCTGGAAGTCAGAAATATGATACATTAAAATAAACAGTTTGAGATTAATCTTCAGCTAGCTGGCAGAGCATGAATTAAAGCAAATTTCAAATAATGTCAACATCGGTTTAATTCTCCTTCCCTTACACCCTCTTCCATTCTCCAGCCTTATATACATATTTTTAGTTGGATCACAAGGTAGGGGATGGACTTTCAGCTGCTAGCCGGTGGACCCATTTTCACATGCCCAGACATCTGGGAGAGCATTATTTTAACAGGAAATTCCCCAGGTCACCTGGAAAAGGAGCGGGATTCTCCATCATTTGCCGCCGCCTTGCTTTCATAATAGATCGCTGCAAGACCTTGGTGTTGTTCAGGTTCGTTATTTACCTCAGTTTCTAGAAAATAGCCATCTGATGATTGAAATTCAGGTTTGTCTTAAGGCTCCCATTGCTATATATCAGCTACGAGAAAGCTTTTTGGTTTTGTTGCAAAGAGCTGCATGCCAAGCAAAATTGAGTAGTGTTTGGATTTAATATTGGAGCAAGGGCAGATCATACAGAAAATAAAAAACACTCCCCTGTTGTGCAAGATATACTTATATGGCTCTGTTCACTTGAAAATCTTTTCTCGTTGATCTTAGTCTGACTCTCTGCAGGGTTTCCTTGGTCAAGGAGGCTAAAATTGATTCAAGGCCCAAAGCTCTTCAGCTCAGCATTGACAAAATGTAGAATCTGACGTCCTTGTGTCAACACGCTCTGACTTTCTTGGATCCTCAAACCACATTTTGCTGTATGACCAAAAATGGAAGGTGGATCACAATGAGAAACATATGGCTGGGAATGGAATTTCAAACTGGAGCAGAAGAAAGGAGGAGGATGGAGATTGAGAGCAAAAGAGCAGAGGAAAGTAGAAAATGAAAAGAGAAATTAAATTTAGGCTTCTCTATTAGGAAGAAGAAAAACAACACTCTAAACTCTTCTGGTGACCTTACATGGGAACCTCATAGAGCTTTGTTTTTATCGCTTCTCCCTCCTGCATTTATTTCCTTTCACTGTTATTTCTATAATGTGCTCGATTTGGGGATAAGCTGGAGAGCTACAAATTTTGAATTGTTTACCTGCTTTCCAGGGTATTCCAAAAGGGTGTGCAATAAGTATGAGTATAAAGGCAGGAGTAGCTTTTTAAATTGAGAAGTTTGGCTATGACTCTGTAGTTCAAGGCTATTCACAGAAATGTCTGAAACAAAAACTCATCCAATTAGTTCATAATTAGAGCTGACTGAAGGGCAACAACAGTTCTTCTATGTGGCAACTTGTGAGGTCCAGAAATTTGGTTTTGCTCAAACACGGCTTTATCTACTGGGAATTTAAAAATGTCCACTTTTCATTCTGACACGGAAAAAAAGGTTTGGGGCCTTTTGTTTGTTTTTGCAAAATACCAATGTATTTTTACAGGGAAGAGAAATGGACTCTCAGTGAGCTGTACTTTATAAAGCTGAGTTACAAGAAAGAACAGTGCATGGGCAGTATCCCTTACAGCGCCTGCCTATATGTGTAAGGTGCCCACGGCTGGCCCTGAAGATGGTGTTGGCCCTTGCTTGTGGCTGCAGAGGGGTTCCTCAGATGGGTGCCACCAAACCCACTGCCCTTTGACCCTGGCAAAGCCCCACAGCGTGACCAAAGATTCATGAGATGCTGTATGCAGCCAAGCATAACTCAGGTCGGGGAAGGAGAAGACGCGTGGGCTGCAAGCCACCCACCCTGGAAGGACCATGTGGTCTGCTAATCCCCTCAGGAGCTGGGAAACCGGCTGGAAATGACATGACTGTGGCTGCAGCAAAGGTAGGGTGACCGCAGGGAATCAAGTGATGCCCTTTGTGGTGACACTGGTTAATTTTCTTGTGGTCCTGGTGGCTGCAGACCAACTGGTGCCTGCTCTCGGGATGCTGAGCACGGGCTGGCATTGCGGTGACGTTGGAGACGTAACAGGGTGGGGAGTAAAGGAACTTGTCCCAGAGGAGATCTCAGAGGAGCTGCCTGGCTTCTGTAGATACAGGTTTCAGCTCCTGCTGCTGTACGGGGGCACCTCTTGGGCAGGAGCACTGATTTTAAGAATTGCTCTGTATTTTTGTCCAAGCTGAGGGAGAGTCATGTCTTACAGCATCTAAAACAGCACAAGGTGCCCTGTGTTTTGACAAATGTTACTCCTTTTCTTCAGTTATAAATGTTGGTTATTCAGAGCTGAGGATTATCTCTTTGTATCGTGTATAGCTGCTCTTACCGTGTATTACATAGTCGTCTTATTTTCATAAGAACCACAGAAACCAGGACTTTCTTGGTTGGATTGAAGCATTCTGTCTCTTGTAGCTTTCCAAATGGCATCATGCAGAGGAAAAGGGAAAAAGGGCACCAAATAAGAGATGCACTTGATTCATACCAAATTCCCTGTTCCTAAAACTGATAGTTCGGTGAATGACACTGCTTCAGACCTAATAATGGTTGGTAGCCAAAATCATGTTCCTTATTTTGGTAATGTTCCCTGTGAACATCATGGGAATGATGGCTCAGAGGTAACATTTTTAAGTACAGTGGCTGCTACTGGACCCTGATTCTAAATTCACCATGTGCCAACCTTGCTCTCCTCTAAATCGTTAATAAAGTTCCCAGTGACTGCACTGAACGGTAATAATTGAGCTGCTAATAAGTGATTCTTGGGTACGTCAGCTGAGATTTTAGGTGCAGAATGGAAAATCAGGTTCCTACTGACAGGTGCTTCTTTACATGATCTTGACAACTTAAAGTGATTTTTATATGGATAAAGAGTGTGGTGAAACACTGATGTAAGCATCAATCTGCGCTAAGATTTCTAATAGGGAACCGGGTTATATCTTTAATGAGTAGCCATACTAGATGCAATAAACACACTTCAGAGTTTGATTTATAAAATTAACTTGATATCATTGGCCAAGGTTATGTGAATGTTAACTGCTTTATACAAACGGGTATCTTGGAGCATTCTGAATTTGTTTGCTTTTCAAAAAATAATAAAATAACTCATCTGTTTTGGACAGCCTATTAAATCCTACACAGTGCAGACTGCTTCAGAAATAGCATAAGCTAAACACTGATGGTTTTTAATAAACCAGACTTAAACACTAAGTAAGTTTAATAAAGCGGATACTTAAGACAAGCGTAATGAAAGGTGAAAGTCTGTTTTCTTTTTATTCCATTTCTTAACCTCTACTCTTCAATCCTATGTTTGGTTTGGGGTTTAAAATAAATTATTCTCTTAAATGAAGTAATAAGAGAACTAGAGTGAGGAGCCGACCTGTGCGAAGAAATTTATTGCAGAGAAACTAGCAGGCAGGGAGAAAAAAGTTCCTACATTAACTACGAAACAGTAAGTGCTAAGACTTTAATAACTTTATTGCAATGAAAATGTTTTTCGTAGAGTCAAAACAGATTAGTTGCAAGAAAAAATATTTAGCTCTTCTGCTTGAAGCCAAATGGTGAAAATTTCAGTTAATCTAAATAGATTTATGGCTCTCATCATAGGCTGTTCCCTCTGATGATTTGGCACCTTTTTTTTCTGTAACCGAACACCTTGAGACCGTGCTCAGACTAGAGAGAAGAGTGTCGGCGTGTGCCCCGCTGCCCTTTCGTAGCCTCCTGTCTCGCATCTCCCTCCGGTTTCTCACCAGCTCAGCTCAGAGCGACGGCCACGCACTCGCACGTTTCTAACCTCTGGTGTTCCTCTACAATTTGAGGAGGTGATTAACTTCCAATTTTATGATGCATTGCCCCGTTTTGCATTAGTAATTTTTGCAGCTGCTCCTGATTTTTTTTCTTTTTTTGCCAGCACTACCAGGCCTCAGTAAGTGCAGAGAATTTCCCCCAAAGCTTCTGTCCGTGTTGAAAAACAGCCTTGCGCTCTGAAGGTTTCAAGCAGAATAGTTTCTGGTAAAAAAAAAAAAAAGAAAAAGCAGTTTCAACATAAAATGAAGTAGAAAGCAATAATTTTCAGTTTCCATTTTACTGATACTTGAAAGTAATACCAAGAGAGACATATGCATATGAAATCTAGTTTAAGCTTATTTGTACATGGGCAGAGGCAAAAAAAGGGTTATTATTTATTTATTAGTTATATGGCAATATTAAGGTGTTGTGTAAAGAAGCCTTGCTTTGGAGAAAGGGTATTGCAAAGTCGTGAAGGTTGTGAACAATTTAAATTTGACAAGTGAAGGAAAAGGAGAAGGTTTTTGGTTTGTGTATTTGTATACAAATGAGTGCTCGTTTACGTTTATTTATGACCTCCATCAATTTTATCGTGAGGGACAATTTATTGTTATAACTTGCAACTATTAGATGATAGCACAGTAATAACATATTACTTCAACAGTATACTTCCTGTAAGTATTTTATTTGTTTCTCCAATTCGCATTATATCTAAGGATAAAAATGAAAGTTTTCCTAATGACAACATTCGGTTTAGGGCCACTGGCATTAACAGCAGGAGTTGATTTCAGTGGACTCAGGTGACTGTGAGCTGGTGACTGGAAAAGATGCTTAAGGCATATGTAGTTTTTGCCTTATTGAAGAGAAATTTTAGAATTTGAGTTTCTTTTCCAAGTTTAAGAATGCTGTGTTTCTAAAACGGAGGGATGTCAGTGTAGGTAAGAAAGAGAGTAACTCTGCTGACAAAGATGCTGGTGAAATTAATTAGCAAAGTTACCCAACACCATTGTCTAATCAACACATTATTTAGGGATTCTCTTGAGTTTTCTCCTACTTAGTCTGTCTTTCAGGTAGAACATTCCTGTTGAAAACAAATCAGCAAATTCTGTAAGCTTTATATGATATTCCCTATAAATAGGATCTCCTTTATATGAGTTTAAAAATTGCAGATATACATTAAAAAAAGATTCGTACATCCTTGTTGGTAAGACAGCCCATATGCCATGAGATTTACAGTTGTTTTTTTTTCCTGCAGGTAGGTGTATAACTCCCCTCTTAGCTATCCTACGCAAGCTTTGGATCCAATGGCTGATGATCTGAGAATAAAGCTGAAGCAAGCTTTGAAAAAACAGAGGCAACAATTAGAAAAGCGTTCGCTTTTAGTTATAGTGCTGGAAAACCATTTCCCTGTACTCCTGCTGCTAACAACTCGCTCCAACTCTCTCCATATTTTAAGTAGGAACACGTGTCGTCCCAGAGACCACGTTGTCTTTCCTGAGACACTTCACCTGCTCGCTGCGAACTCGTGAAAATAATCTGCAGCTGCTTTTTTCACGAAACAGGAGGAGAACCTCATTTGAAGAGAGATAAACACGCCCGTCAGGAGCATCCCTTGGAGGAGGGATGGCTTTCCTCCTGACAGGCGAGGTGAGCATGGACGGACCTTTCCCAGAGAGCACAGCCCTGCTTTGAGCTGTGAGCCACAGAGTAGCTTTCTTTCCCTCCAGTGCCGTCCCGAGAAGAAAACGCTTTCATGTTTTTCCAGCCATGACATTGATATGTAACTCTGGGAAATCCCGGTTACGAGGCAGCAGCGGTTTGGGGAGTTTTGTTTCGTTTTTTTATTGGTTCGCTGCGACAACAATCTTAATGCATTAGGGAGTGGGCCTTGCTGAGGAGGGGGCACTTTTTTGGAACTGTGAAAATGTGAAAGTCCTGTATAATATCGCTGTATTGCTTCAGACGCCACTTCTGACAAGACTAACTGTGATAACGTGCAGAGATGAATTTCAAGTGACTGTTTATACAAGATAATCTCGTCGCAGAACATCAGAAGAACGTGTCCCCCATCCCCAGCCATGCGTGCCTTCCCGGCCTCCTCCCAGCGGGAGCTCACGGATAATTTCATGTAAGCCTCGCTCTCTGCTGGGTGCATCAGTTATTTCTGCCACTTGAGCTGCAGCTCCCGAATTTGGCGTATGGCATGTTAAATAACGCCACTCCGGATCTCAGAGCGGTTAAGTGTGGAGAAGACTCAGTGCAGAACCATAGACACTCTGAGAAACCAAATGTCATTTAGTTAATTGCTCTCCCAACATCGCTGCGCATGTGGAAAAAATAAGATGCTTTTCACTGTGTACCCACTGTGTTTTTAACTCCTTGCTTGCTCTACCTGTGTCACTCTCCCATGTCCTACTTGTGGACAATGTGAAATGCCACGTCCAGAGTGGCATCCCACAATATCCTTGCATGAACCCGGCCAAAGACTCCTCTTCTCGCATGTATGTTGTGTTCGGCACTCATAGCCGAACCCCTTCCACCTTGGCTGTCCCTCTTTCAGCTGCCTACTCTGCACTTTCACAGTCTGCCTGTCAACATTTCTCCCTCCAAGGACCATGACAGTTCTCAGTGGGCATCTCCAGGAGGAGATGCCACAGAGGAGCCGAGACCTGACCATGGCACGAGCACACTGACCTGGGTTAGGGACTGCCTGCACAGAGACATGTTGGTTTTTGTGGTAGTCCTGGCAGCAAGGATGTTGTGAGCTGGAATAGGGACATACACAGAAGGTGCAAAACCCACCCTCATTCTTATTTAACTTTCTTCATATTAAAAAAAAGGTATTTGCCCATGGCAGAGGGATTGGAACTAGATAATCTTCAAGGTCCTTTCCAACTCTAACCTTTCTATGATTCTACTTTCAAGTTGATTCTGTGTTCAAGCTAGGATGGAGGGGATGCAGCATGTGCAACAGAGTGTGGGAGGATCTGAGGATATTTGAACGTTCCCCCTCCAGGATGGTATAGGGAGGATATAAGTGTCTGCTGTGTCTTCACATTATGGGAATGAGGGGTCGTAATGGCAGCCTTGGGATTTTAAAAATTATGTAAATACTTTTTATATACTTAGTATATAATACTTAGTATATTTTTATTTAAGTTTACTCTATCTGGAAATAATACAGAAATGCCCAGGGCAGGAGCGTTGGAACTAGATGCTCTTTAAAGTCCCTTCCAACCTAAACCATTCTGTGATGATATGAAATATTGTCACATTGATTCTTCTATGTTGGTACACATAACAACTTATGCATATCATGCCACATTAATTATACATCAATTGCATGAGGGGTCCTGATCGTTCAGTTGTTGAAGAGGAGGCAATTGGGTTGGTCTAATTTAGGTATTTTGGATCTTTCTCTTGAGGTGTTTTTGCACTGTCAAGACTGAGAAGCTGAGTTATTTTCTTCCCAGTCATATGAGAAACTGACAGTTTGCAGTAAAACGAGTTTAGTTGTGTGGGTTGGGGTTTTTTTAAACAAAAATATTTATTAATATTAAATGCCTTTGTAAAGAACTTGGCCATCCAGCAAAATATGAAGAACGTATTGCAAATTCTGACTATTCATACCACTTCCCAAACGCCTTCCACCTTTTGAAGGGCTGCTCTAATTGCTCCTGGGAAAGAAACATGATGGCTGTGGAGTGCAGCCGCACATTTCCGTGATGGTGATGCCGGGATGCTTTATTCCTGCAGCTGGGCTGTCAGGCGGGCGGTGGTGGAGCACATGGCTGTGCTGACCCAACGCCTGTGACCGTCACACTGGGTTTGGAGTTTCCTCCCTGCTGCCGGGGCGGGGGGGAATCGTCACTTGGCAGGGCGGTGAGGACGCCTTTCCTCCCCACAGCGTCTCTCCTGCACAGGGGCATCTGAAAGCCTCCAGAAAATCCCAGGATTTTCCCCCCGTTGAGGCAGGAGGGTGGCAGTATCCTGGACAGGCTCCTGAGATGAGGGGATTCATCTGCCCCATGGACCGATGCTGGGAGAGGCTGGAGGCAGCTCCAAGGAGGTTGTGTGCAGATGGTAAGCTTTGGCTCCAAAGAAGTTATATCACCTAGGCACCACCTTGGGCTCCGAGAAGGTTGCACGCAGATGGTAACCCGGTGCTCAAAAGCAGTCATGGCACGTAGGAGTCACGTTGGGCTTGTGTCGGGAAGCCTGAAGGCAAGCACGGCCGTACCACAACAGCGGACACGCTTTTGTGCATGGCATGCATGTTCTTAGGTAGCCTTAAACGTTACGTAGGCCAGCATTGGTACGCTTGGCTCCCTGGCTTTAGTTTTCTTCTCTGTCCACCTCCTTCCTTCAAGCCCATGTTTTCTTTTCTCTCCTTTTTTTTTTTATTTTTTTTTTAATTATTTTTTTTTCCTAAGCTAGGTTTGTGGTGGGCATAATGGAATGAGTTAAAAGGTGCCAAATTAAATTAGTTCACAAATCTGGAAGAAAGCCAGTCAGGAAATAGCGACTGCTTTTATAAGAAAGCATGAGAGAGGGAGGGGGAGGATTTGCCTGCCTGTGTGCATGTGCAAATGGAGACCCTGTGCCCAAAACCAAAGTCAAACGATTATAAATGTTTTGGATGGATGCGATGCATTTGTGAGCGATTTCTAATACTTCTTTCTGGAAAAATCCCTTGTTTGTTCATAGAAAGAGCCAGATGTACAGCACTCATCGGGAACGGGCTTAATTTCTGTGCTGGAATTTTTCTGTGTTTAAAGGTTATGTTGCTATGCTGATCGGGGAGTGAGCTACCATCGATACCTTATTAATGTGATGTAAGAGTGCACGGTAGAAAATCAGTGCAATGTATTCAGCCCACGAAGCACAGAGTGATGGTCTGCATTGCTTTAGTTGTCCTCCGAGCTTAGTGAGGCAGCAGCCTTGAGGAAACTTTTCCAGCTACAGCTTGCCTTTGCTTTACAAGTTGATCTCATTTCACTTGCTCATGTGACTTCCAGCAAAGCTAAATCTGTGGAGGCTTCCTCTCACTTCATTTCATCCTGAACTTAAAATAGTCAAAAAACTTTTATATGGCTTGCAACAGAAAACAGCCGTGGTGGCTTTCACCCAATTACATCATGATTATGCGGTAATCTGTGTTTTCTCTGTCTTCAAAAGTGTATTTTTTGCCACAAGCGCCTGTTACAACAGATTTATGGAAGAAAAAGGGGCACACTTTCTGCTTTGTAAACTGAATATTTTATTATATTAGGGGCTTGCCAAAGTTCTCCTAATATATTTTGTGTCAGACTGTTGTGGGAAACAGTACAAAATGGAATACATTTCTTACTTTCTCATGATTACTAATCTCTGAAGAACAGCATCAACTATACTCCACGAGCTTATTCTTGGTGCAACACTAAACATCTATATGAGATTATAACTCTTAGGTAAATTTACTGTACTCCTTTAATTAACAGTTATCAATGGCACATGATGTATTAAAATACATTGCTTGAAATATTGGAATTGTGGTTATTAAATATGTTTTAAATCATTTGCATTTATGTACCTCTAGTGAAGGCCTTCAGAGTTCTTTACAATGGCTACCTTGCACATTTATTTATTCTACATTTATAAAATATGTAATGTATGCTATGTAATAGATATTAGATTTATTAAGCATCTTACATCAGTATTAATTAAAGTATAAAGCTAGAAACCAAGAGAAACTAAGTAAATGACTTGCCAAATCCAGGGAACAAATCTGTGGTGATGTTAACAATGCAGCGTTAGAAATAAAAATCAGGAACTGTGATTCTTGGACCTTTATTCTAACTGTTAAGCAGTCATTTTCAATTCTACGTTGGCATTTTATGCAAGCTTGTTGTTTTGAAGAGGAAATGCATAATGCAACTTCATTGAGGATGTTGTCTTCAGCTTCCCAAGTCTGAAGAACTTTGATTGATAGTATCGTATGACCAGAACTCTCCTTTAGGGAGTTGATAACATGATAAATGCAAGTGAATAAATAGGTGGGAAAAGCCAGTATGTCTTTGGTACGGGAATAAATGGTAGCCAGAACAGTCGTTGTCTTGTTGCCCTCTCCTTCCCATGCATCTTTGCAGAGAGAAGTACTTCTGGAGTTCAGTATGGACCTGACACCACTGGGTTCGTTTTAGATCTTGACTTTCTGCGCATGTTTCTCCTCATCTTCCTCCCCAGTCACTTTTATTTTTCACATGTGAAGATCACAAATAGAACTAAATGCTTAACGGTTTTGTAACTTTAACTAAGCCTCTGGCCTAGCACTTATTCACAACGATTGGAGTTAAAATCCTTTCATGAATGACACCAGAGCTCGTAGTTCCCATAGTTAAACAGGAAAGAGACATAAAACTGACTGTGTAGAGATACCAAATGAAACATCTTTGATGTGTTTGCAAACTGAGACTCTATTCATCCACTTGTCTTTGAAACATCATTTACCTGTTTCACACAGCTGAATGACCAAATTCTGGGCAATTTGAGGGGCTTTCCTGTTAACAGCATCTTCCTTCACTGAGATCAAAAAAGATAAAAGTACTTAGTCTGTCTTACATGGCATTGCTAAGGGGTGTGTTTAGCCACAGAAAAGTCATGTTTTGTGGAGAGTGTCTTGCGTTCCAGGTTTCCTTTTCACTGTGGTACCATTGCATCTATTTAGATGCGCTCATCCAGAAGTCCTGGCTGTCTCACGGTCCCTGTCACCAATCTCACAAGTGTTTCTAAAGCAACCAAGAGATGTATCAGCGTGTCTTGCTTCAGGTAAACCCCTTGAAGATGTCCTAGTGGTGAATAAAAATCAGATAAAAATATGATATATCATGCATAGTGCGTTTCTGAGAGGAAAATGGGCCCCTGAGTTTTTGAGACTGGGAAACAGATTGCCTGTCATTTAAATGAATGCTTTGCTTTGCTACTTAAGAAGACAGCCTGGGGAAAACCTCGTATTCTGTGCTTTATTTCAAGTTCAAGTTAATTATTCATATGATTATTTTTCTTTCCTAGGTACCACCTTTCTCCATTCCATAGTCTGATAATAAGTAATATATCTAACATGCCTGTACTTTTGGACCAAGGAAAACACACTCAACAGTGAACTTATTTTGCGCATGGCAATCAAAGTTCAATAAATGTAAAGAATTAATCTGTTTTTCATTTATACAAGAAAAAAAATGTATTTAAGAAAATTCAGTTTCCTTTATATTTTACACTCTTTAAACTCCAGCTTGGCTTTAGCGACTTCTTTTTCCAGCTTAAAACCTTGTTTGCCAAGATTCAAACTGAGCGAATTTTTATTGCACAGTTATAAACCATTGAGGGGGGAGAATTATATAATGGAAAAAAGTTGAAATAGCCTTGACTCCAAAAGTGCAAATAGCATACAGCACCCATTAGAGAGAAAAAAAGGTCATCACTAATATTTTCATCGACATACTCCTGCAACGCTTTAAATTGCACCCAGAGTGCATTTCACAGGTGGAATCAATGAACATAATTAAGGAGTAATGACCAGTGGGGAGGGTATTTCCTGACAGCTGACGACTGGTTGGGGTAAAAGGTACGGTGAAACCACCAGACCTGGCTTTCAGAGGTCATTAACTGCCAGGAAATGGCAAGCTTGAAGGTCATCATTACAAATGCAAGCTGTGAAAATCCAAAGATGTAAAAAAGTTAGTTAATATTCTTATATATTGGAAATCTGTCTATGGAATTGTTCATTGCATCTGATACATGTTTCTGTTTGTTGTACAGACCTTCTCCTTGTTGGCTGCAAATGGCTTAACCACGGGAGCCAAGTGAAAGGGAAGCGTGATGTTAGCTGCCCTATCCCACAGGGTTCCCAGCATGGAGAAAGCCCAGTGGGTGAGCTTGTGACTTTGGTCATGGTCATCATGAAAGAAGATATGCCTAAGGTGAAGACATTAAGCACAGGGAAATAAGTACGCTACATTTATTATTAGGCTCAGCATTAATTATGAGCAGAAAGCTCATGTTAAAATACCTAGTCTAAAGGTGAACTTCCAGTCTTGAAGTCAAGATCAAGTCTTATTTATCAGCACCCTGTTTATGCTTTCCTGCAGGTAAAAATATTCTACTGATTCCCTGTCTGACCATCCTTTCACCAAAACTACCAGGTGGAGACGGCGGGTGCAAGCAGAATGAGGACATTTTGGAGAAGAGAAAGGGGAATCTCGGTGTCCTGATGATGTTTAGGGTGTGGTGCTTTGACTCTGGTGGCCAGATGAGCATCCTGATGCTCCTAGCTGTACAAGAGGAGGAAGAGGGGGCAGAAGTACCCAGGGAGATGTCTGCTTTATAATAATCACCAGGAAAAGCTGGAAAATGTTTGGTCTTTGTTAACAATGGTTTGGATATGCTTCCAAATTGTTCTTTTTGAGCATGACAGCTGCCAAGACCTTCATTGGTTCTTACTTTGCCTACTGGGATGCAGGTCTCAGTGATTATTTATCCCAGCAGAGCACAGCCTCCAGTATTTTTCAGCATAACCTGTACGGTCAAATCTTTGACTAGTTCAATGATTTAAACTGAAATACCATCTGGCAGCAATAGAAAGTCCAGTGCAGTCACTGAGTGTGCTGAGAGACGAAACAGAAGATTAGGAAAGGATTGGTAAAAAGATATGATTGGAAAAAAAAGAAAAAGTTCTGTATCAGCAATAGTATCAAGGTGCTGTGATTGTCAAAATACTGTCGGGGTCAGTCTAAAAAATTCTGTGGTATGTCTTCTTATTTCCCTGTATGTTTAAGTTTCATGAGGGTACCGTTCATGAAAGCAAATACACAGCTTTGAGGAAAAGAAGCAGCGTTCTCCTATCGTAGGAAACTATTTTCCTTTGGTGGAAGATGGCTATTGCCATTTACAAATGCATAATAATGAAGGGGAACAAATAACATTCATTATAATTCTCTTGAACCAACAATCAGAGTCTGTTAAAAGTCAAGTGTCTAGCAGTACATGAATTAACTTGACAGAATTAGGAAAATACTATGGAAACTGGAAAACGTACTACATAAAGCTGACTCTGTTTTCCCAATTCATAGTCCAGTGCATTTGTATAATTTTTATACATAAATGAAGCATTGTGTAATCTGTGTAAATCATTTATAAGTACTCGGAGCTGTAGTATGTAGAGCATGAAGCGTATGGAGCCAGAGAAAAAGCTCTGAAGGAACAGTAACGCTAATGTGATGACTGAGAAGTAACCACATGGCTTAACTGACTGTAAAACAGAAAAAAAGTTAACTGTTACACAAAAAGCATAATTGTTATAATACAGCTTTTGGGGACAATATCTATATTCATGATTTTGGATTTTGTGTAAATTTGTGCATCCATCTATGCACTAATTTGAGAGCAAGCAAAATTTTTTTATTTTTATTTTAACATTTCTTTTTCTGTTATTATTTATCTATTATCTCTCTAGGAGTGGGACAGCAAAGCGTTCCCATCTCATGTAGGTTCCTCTGAGTTCTATTAACATTTGATCGTTAATTTGGTGAAACTCCATTTGTAGCAGTCTTTCCCATGAGCAGTATTTAAATTAATTTCTTCAGGTTTCACAGGCACGATGTTTTACATATGAGTTTCCTAATGCTTGCTGTGTTCTGAAAGACAGTGGTCAGGACAAAGGGAGCCTGAGGTTTTATTCTTTAAATGAAGAAATGCTGTAGAGGCCTCTGCTGTTGAGAAAGCTCAGAAAGAAAATATCTAAAGGCTCCATACTTAACACCTTCGAAAAAAACTGATGACAAACTCACTTAAGATACAACGGACAAAACCTTTTCATTATTCAATGAAAATCTCCTGATTTTAAACACTGGAGTCTTTGCCTGCCTGCCATTGTCCGGTAATTCTGAATAGCTCTTATTTGTTACAAAACTGATTTTTTTGCCAGGACATTCAAATACTGTGAAAGTAAAAAAATCTAAATATAGACAGAACAATCTCACATAACAAGATGGATCCTCAGTAAGTTTCAACATGAGAATATCCGGAAGCATAAAAATAAGTCAATATTCAGTAAATCAAACCAGTTTTGGGTGTTGCAGAAAGAGTGAGACTCAAACATTTTGAAAAAAAAAATAGAAAAAAGAATGAAATTACTTTAAAAGGTGAGAAAGGAAGAAATGAGGGGCTCAACAGAAGAAAGAAGAAAAGATGATTAGGGGAGAAATCGATAAAATTTCTATTAAAGGCCAAGCAGAGTGAAGGTTCATAAGGTTTACTAACCAATTATCCTGTTTGAGGGCTTTCAGATGATAATACATACCATATAATACCACGTTTCTTTCTTTTTCCTTAGATAACTGCAGTCCACCCCTCATAGGCTGCGATTCCTTGTGTCTGACACCCACAATATGAGCAATGGACCAGAGCTCCAGCACAGAACAACAGGATAACAGTTTGCGTGGGTAAGTAAATAGCTGAATTTCCTTTAAGTGGTCTGACATGTGAGTTTTGTTCTAGCAACATTATGATGCTTTAGTCTCCAGTTTGGGTCACCAAAGGGTTTCCTGTTGAGTTTCAAGAACAAGCTTATTCAAAACCCTTGTCTTTATGGATATCTTCATAGTAGATGCAGCGACCAACCACTCTCCCCAGCTTTTGGCAAAGTGTGAAGTACCACTACTCATTTCCAGGCCAGGGATATTTGAAGCTTAGTTGTTAAGAGCCTAATAAAAAGCTTTCTCTTGAAAATATGGAATATTGATCCAAATTGTAATCCATATTTGTCTATTAAGCAGGATTCCAAGATCATCGTTTCAGTGCTCTGTCGTGGCCATAAAAAGCTGCCTCACTGCGAAGAAACTCTTGCTAGATTTTTCTAGGATGTAGATATAAACCTGGCTTTCTCACTTTTTCCTTTTTAAGAGCGTAAGGGACAAGGAAACTAATTTTATTGACTGATTTAGAGCTACGTTTTCCACAGTAGACAGCAGCTGAAAAAGCAACAACCCACCCATTCGCTGACACAGGTGTCGGATTAATCAGGGTTGTATTTCTTTTTTTTTCCCCTGACATAACGCTACACAATCTCTGTCTCCAAGAATTAGATGGGTCAAAAAACCTTTTTTTCAGTTAAGCTTTTTGGTTGTAAATGGGATTACCATAGGCCAGAGTGGCCCTACAGCAAGTAGGCAAAAACTTCAAAGGCAAAATTCTCATTAGAGGTTTGGCAAGTAAAACACGAGGAGCCTCTGACAAGCATCCGATGTCCAACAGTGCCTAGCATCCTACGCAGAATGAAGTCTAGTGAAACTTTTGATACCTTAATGAGCTAAAGAGGCCGTAAAAAAGTAGTGTTTATAACATGTGCGTTGTGCCAGAGACCAAAATGAATCCACTTGTTCTCTCCCAGTGTGAAGGATAAAGAGGGAATTCACAGCAGAGAAATAAAAGAAGTTACCTCAGGCTTACAAGATTCTTCTTTGTTTGTTTGAAACGTTTTTATATAGCTTATCAATTCATTACCATAAAGTAATGTTTATCTTTTGTTGCATTTCAGTGGCAGCTCTGGCCCCTTATGATTTCTTTCCAAAGTAAATGTTTGAGCTTTTTCAACTGAAATGACAGAATATACAATTTCCATTGAAAAACAAAGTCGTAAAAGTCATGTAAATAGCTTTTACACACTCCGTAGTCACCTATCTATGTTTTTGTAAGTGGACTAGAGGACGCAGAGCCCAGGTAAAAAAAAAATTAAGCTGGTGATTTTGGCTGGCCAACTGCTGCTGTCAGCAGGGTGGTGGGGATGGTCGGGCAGCCAGGGTCCCAGCCCACCTCATCCGGCGGGGGGTCCCCTGTTCCTGCACCCCTCCTCGTCTGAAGCTGCTGCCCATGCAACCAGCCTGAGTCTGCTGCCACCCTCGGCTGAAGTTGATGGGAATGGTTTTTGTGAGCTTGGCACTGCGGTGAGACATCCAACGTGACATTTTTCATGGATACACTGAAAGACCCATTGAGAAAATACACATTCTCCCTATTCACTGAGGTAGCCAGGGACTTCCCTTTTTCTTTTCTTTTTAATGGTATTTGAAATATATTTTTATAGGTGTTAGTTTTTATGTTTTTATGTTAGTTTATATGGTTTTAATTAATTAGTTTTTAATATAGATATATTTATATTTAACTATTTTATTATGAATCATCACGTGCAGAAAACCCTAGGAATGCACGTGTTATTCTTCAACAGCAACATATGCGTGGGAATATAGCTTGTATACATGATTTAATATGTATACATATATACTTTTTATACCATCTGACCGCTATTTAGCTGTCGTTCGTAATGTCAGCAACACACTGACTATGTCGCAGACTTCAGCCTCTAAAGCAGATCACTGAAAGCCGCATGCTTACACAGAGGAGGAAGCTGCTGTACTATCATGGAGTTTTTATTATGAGAGAGCATAAATTTTAAAACTCAGAACATCTTTCTAATTTACAGCGCTAAGACTTGAGATGTTCGTGATGGTTCTAAAGCTTCCTGTGGGTAAAAAAGACTAATTTAAGCAAATCAGCTTTACTGCTGTTAACTCGTGTAGGTCCAGAAGATAGCATGAAGCTTGCAAAACCAGCTGGAGGATTAAATCAATATTCTTCTACCAAATCTCTTTTTTTTTTGCATCGAGCAGCTCTGAGAGAAGGGCACAGCCGACACTTGTGCCTCAGAAGTCACCTCCAAGTAAATCACAAAGTAGCCGGTAAAGTCTCTCAGAGATATTTCCTCTGCTTAGGGTTGATTTGCTTTGATGGAAGAATGTCTTGAAACACGCTGTATAAGCTATGCTCCAGGGGGAAATACAAATATATACTTTCTTAAAATGCACTCATGGTATTTTGAAGTAAATTTGTAAGGACGTGTTAAATGGACTCGCCAACTGTGTCCCACGACTCCTTCCCCTTCTCTTCCTGTTAATGTAATACTAAAGGTCTGAAACCCTGAGCTTGCCACCTCCTTTCGGGTGATTAATTGTCCCACCGCAGGTGAAGCCGAAAAAAAGATAATAATATAAGCAACCTTTTGTTGCTGTTTCCTGCATTTTGTGTTACTTAAATTGCAAAAGCTGCTCGGATGGAAGCTCTTTCCCCACTGAAATAATGTCTATTCTGAATGCTCTGGTTTAGTTTAGTTGATTGCTACAGGCCTTTCCCTAATTTTCCTCTTCCATTCACCCCTAGTGCCCAAACAGTAGCTGTAGGAAAAAAGCTCCATTACTTTTGTTGTCTCTCCAGGTAAAAAACTTCTGCTGAAATGAGGTGCCGCTGCTAAGAAACAAATTGTGGGCATCTGTCTGTATCGCCGCTCACAAATGCTTATTATCAGGAAGTTATCAGGGCAATTACTGAGCAGCGTTGCCTTTTTGAGTACAAAAATTCGTTCGCTGACATAAGATGCATCCTTGCCACGTCGGATGTCACTCTCCTTGCTAAAGATTCCTGCCGCAAAGGGCTTTGCTCCGTGTTCGCTCCGAGGAGTCACCAGTGCCGTGCAGGCAACCCTTCGCACAGCGCACGTGAATCATGAGAGGACAAAAACGCCGGTGGTCTGAGGCTGTTTAAAGCCTTAGGTCAGAGTTTCCATCTATAAACATTCTCGTGTATGTTTATGGTTTTTATACAGCTTGATTTATTGGAGGTGAAAAACACTGTATACTGACTTTTTTTAGCTAACTGATTAATTATTGTTGATAGTAGAATATGCTCATCAGCAATAACTCAGATGATCAGCACATAACACCATACTATTAAGTTCATCGGCGTGATGAGCTCTTTAGCTAAATGTCCTAGTAGTAGCCGTGGATTTTACCACCTTTAAAAGAAAAATCAATTTCATAATTATAATATCGCTGTTTTAAAATCCATGTGTCCAGAACAGATGAAATGTCTTTATTGAATTTCTGTCCAGGGGAAATCACAGACTTCTAGTATACCCAGTGGGGTTTTGTTCATAGGTTTCTCAGTGTGAAAAGAACTTTCTTCTGGGAGCTGGAAGTCATTCCTGGGTCTTCACTTTAGACACACAGACGTACTCCATGTTTAGGGTAAGATATTTAAACTTTGGGCTGTAGTTACAACGGCAGTGAAACACTACTTTACTTCTGCTTGTAAAACACAAGAAGAGCTCATTGTTTGTTTTAAAGTGAAATATATTAATATATAGCAAGACAGTTTTCACACATGAACACTTAAAGCGTACCTGTGTGTAGAAGGCGGTTCACGGACATGCTGTTACAAGACCTATTGAGTGAGCGGTGTGATTTGGTCCCAGCTGAGTGCTTTATTCCCAAAACAAAGGGGGTTTGCACAGCTGCTGGTCAGACACAGACACAGAAGGTATTTGTGGATCTGCCTCATGCTCACCACAGCCCCCGTGTCCTTCAGCCTCCTCCGCCCCAGGGCGAGAAAATGAGTTTGTGTGGCACTAACATCCAGTGTGATTGTCTCTCAAGGCTGAATTTTTCAGCAGCAGCGCTTTAGGAAAGACAGTACACTGCCTGGCACTTTTTTTTTACCCAAAGCTTAGTAATTTTTTGTGTGCTCTTGCCTTATCATTGCTCGCTACCAGAGCAGCACATGTAAGACCTGTAGCCCTTCTGAGAGGTTTCTCTTTCACTTCCATATTTATGGCGTGAACCGCTCATACTTTGTAAATTATTCGAGATGTACTAAAATAGCTTTTTTAAAGTCCAACTTTCCTTTTTTTTTCTCATAAGCCAGCTTCACTTCCTTCAAATGCAGAGCTTCCTAACCTCATAGCTAACTTGAAATGTGGAGCAGAGAGAACCATTGTTCAATACTATACAGTTCAAGCTAAGCTCCAAATACATAAATAATGACGTGATAATACAGGGATGAAAAAGACTTCTTTGGGTGTATCTAGCAACCCAGTACTAGTAAAAATAGAATCAGCACAAAATATTGCTTTGAAATCCAAAATCAGTAATTGTTTTTCAATTGTTAATCTCCTATTTTGAAAAAAAAAACCCAAAAAAACCCAACCCAAAACAAAGCAAATCATGTTTTTCCTGTTTTTTTTTTGTTTGTTTGTTTGTTTGATCCATTTGTAGGCAGGAGTGTGTGTGTGTTAGGTATTTTACAATGTGTGATCTGATCACAGGTACAGAGAGTCATACGTAGGAACCATCCAACATCAAAAAGCAAGCAGCCCCTCTGACTTCTACTGTTACACTACTCCTAGTTACACAAGAAATTTAGTTCCTGGACCTGAAGTAGCAAGCAGGCATGAAATGTGATATTGTTTAATGGTGAATTTCAAACCCTTCACAGGGGGAATCCAAGAGAAAAATGACCTCTGAGCAGCCAGAAATCACTGGCTGCCAACTGCTGACATCTGTACTTCTGGTGATGCTCTGAAATTCCTGACATATGAGGTTGAGCAAACCGAGTAAATTAATAAACCAAACATAATAACTCTGGATTTCAGCTCAGTTTCTCCATATTAAAAACAGTGAGCAGAAAACTTCCGCATGGCAACTCTTTCTGAAGAGAAAATGTCTTGCTTTGATATCACTGCTCCCAATTCAGCTTTGTGTTTAAATCGGTTAATACCTCCAGATTCAACCTTTCATGTTGTGGCGAGGAAGTGTTCCCTCCCTGACCTGATCTCGCATTCTTTCAGTCTGAGATTAGCTCAGTCTTGAGATATTCTTTACTAACAACCCAGAAGTTCAGGGCCCAGACCAAAACTTCCAGCACAGTCAGTGCAGCTCCAAATGCTATAGCTCAAATTCTTTTTGTTCATGACTTTCATACTGATGCTGAAATAGCTATGGAGAAACCCAGTGTATAACCGTCATTTTCCACTTTCTGCAACAAAGGTTTTATCTTTCTGCATTTGTTTTTATGGTAGGATAGTTTCTGGTTTGAATTTTATCTAGCATAAAAACTGCCTAAAGGAGCAGACCTAGATACTAGTCTATTATTCCTTTCAGATTTTGGCTGAAACTGGAAGATGGAGGAAAACCAATTGTCCTCCTTTTTCCTGTTCTAAAAGATAAGTATGACATGAAGCACATGCCTGTCTTAAACGCTCTCGCATGTGCCTAACATTTTAGGTCAATAAACCCAGCTCTTGAACAAGGCTGAGGCAAACATTATGGATTAAGGATTTGTCATGAGGGCCAGATTCCAGGCAGAGGTTTCTTTGTTCCTCCAGAAGAGTTTATTCATACACATTACTCCTCTTTTTATGTCCCTGCTTTTCTGTGCTTAGCCAACACATACTAACAGGATGCAGCCGTGCTTCCCCGCTGCCCCCATGCCTTCCCCATACACTTCATCCCTTGCAATGGAAATGTTCAAAGGATGTAGACGTGGATGTCCATGTCAAGTCTCCCTTGGCAGATCGGAGGACGTCGTTGCTTCTGTGTTTCCAGACGTCCTGGTTTGAACAACACAGGACTAATTTCTCTTCTAATGCTTGGGGAAAACTGCGCTTTTAGAAGACTCTAGTGTCTGAATTCATGAAAATATTTACTTTATAAGCGGCTACGGTATGTGGGTTTTTAGGTCTCGGTGTTCTCGAGTTAGCCAGGTGCAGGGAGGAGGAGGAGCGAGGCCTGGGCACTTGACCCAAGTTGGCCAACCAGATTATTTCATACCATGAACCTCCCATTCAATATAAATTTAAAAGTTTGCTGAGAAATTCTCTCTCTTCCTTGGTGGTTGTGAGAACTTCTTGCCCCATTGCCAGATACCTCAGCCCTTCCCTTCCTCCCAAAGCCATAGCACTCGCAGTGTCTGACATTTACTGCCCACCGCTGGAAGTGCACGATTGCCTATGATAGAAAGGGCTGAGTATAATCCTTGTATATTTTATGTTGGTTCTTTGGTGTTATTAATGTTAATTATCTAGTCTTGTTTTATTAACTCTCTTTATATTTCAACCCTCAGGTTTCCTTTTTTTTTTTCCTGATTCTCCTTTCAGAGTGGGAAGGGGTCATTGGGTGATAGAATAATTATCTGAATGAGAATAAATTGTTGAGGGTTCCTCAAACCATAAAACCAGGACTCCCAGCAACCCAGAACTTGCACCTTCCCTGTTGTCTTTTACACATACGTTGACACCAACAGGCATCTGAGCTTTTAAACACTTTAGAGCTGTAGCGCCAAGCATTTCCCATCAGCGGAGGTGCTAAACTTGTTCTTGGCGACATTGCTTTGGGCCGTTTCTCATCTTGGGCCCAATGCCAAGCATCTGTGTGTCACCACATAGCGTCTCACTCTGGGCTGAGTGACACAACGGCCCATGTGCCACCAAACTCATTGACTGTCGGGAGACGGCAGCAAAGGGGCAGTACCCAGTGTAGCCGGAGAAGAAGAAATTAATTTACTTTTTAAAAAGCCAGGGAACTCCACTACTACCATTCCAGTTAGCTGCTACTTCACGTCCTGAGAGAAAGCTGTGTACACGCTGAAAAAGCCCTTGCGCACTTCAGCCGCTCCCTCCACATTTTAAATGTCTGTTGTGTTGCTGTGCCTCAGCGGGAACCTCAGTCTTCTAGGAGAGTAAGAGTTTGTATTCATTGCGGCCTCTTGGGAAGCAGCCAATTCTCATTTGAAGCAAATTCTATCATCTAAGCAGAATCTGCCTGGATAGCGTTGGCATTTTTCTTTTGTTACCTGCCTAAGGATGCCAGGAATAGATGCACCAGGTACTCATATATTCAATTAACAGTTAATCAATTAACAGTTGACCCAAGCTTTTCAAGAGAAGCATCCCATAAAAAGTATCCCATGATTTCAGCCAGCTAAAGCTAATTAACTTACTAACAGGAAGACGAGACCTCTTATGTGGCTTTTAAATGTCATCCTCTTTCTGGTTCTTTTTTTTCAAGCACCCCTATTCCCTTTTTCATTCTGCTGGTGTCATTTTGTCCCTGGAAGTGAGGTGGCAATGGCTTCATGAGCTCTCTTCTAGGAGCAGAGAGCGCCCGGAGCAGGAAAGCCAGGAATGCTGGGCTGAAGACAGGCTTAGTTTTGCCTTCCAGTGCCTCCACTCCTGGGGATTTTCTGTTACTAAATAATGCTCTTAATGAGATTTAAGCCTCCCATAAAAATAATTAAATTAACTCTGTCGAAAGACTGTTTTCCTTTCTGACAGTAAGATGGGAGATTAATGATCAATTGATTGCTTGTTCCTTTCTCTCACCCCTTTAAAAAAATATTATAAATGTAGATTTAAAAGGATATGAGAGAGGTGAGAAATGAAAATTATGGAAAGACTGGGGCCTTGTTACAGGTCTGAAGAGCCTCCAGCACAGCCTGTGGCTCACTGTAGGAAAAGCTGAGTGGCCAGGGTTGGCAGTCAGAACCGGTTGCCTTACGCACTTCCAAGCTTTGGCTTGGCTCCTCTGCCCCCCATTTTTTTGCTTTTTTTTCGGGCTTGGCATCAACATCCTTTTTACTTGTCCATTATCGACATCTCAGTCAAAAATATTCTCCTTGATTTCAGCCCCCTGAACTGCTGGGAGGCGGTTGAGTATTGGTGTGAAAGAGGTAGGGACTTCTCCAAGCAGAGGGGTTCAAAAATAAAGTAATGCTGAGTGAACGAGTCCTAGAGGGATAGAAAGGGAGAAATCTCCTCACATGGGGACAAGGAAAATCAAATAAAGTAACCTGAAAGGAAGTGTCTATCTTAAGGCTTGGGTGCCAGCTTAACACCTGGGCAATGAAATACGTTTTCTAGCTACCAAGGAGTTGTGTGCCTCCAGGTAAAGCGTGATTAGCGTGCTGATCTTGTTGTCCTAGGAGAGACAGACCAGTAGGAGAAAGAACGGAGTAATGCAATAGATATATGCCATCATTTTTGGGTGCTGGCAACAGTTTAATTTCATATCAATGGGACCAAAGAGTGGAATTTAAGTTAGGAAATAAACTAAGCCTGCACATTTACAATAGGTCACAAAAACTGTCTTGGGACAAAATTCCATGTTTCCTTGAAAAACTCCTATTATGGGCAGTGTTGGAGCTGACCTGGAGAAGAGACTCAGTATCTGTCCTTTGCTCTGACTTGACTCCTTCTTATTGAGGGCTCTGAGAGGCTCTTTCCTCTGCTGCACTGCTCTGCTGTGAGCAAAATAGGACCCAATACCATGACCAGTGGAAAAGGGAAAATGTGCCTAACCGATATGCTCTTTGATGTGCACTCACTGTTTGGTGAGTGGGTAAAATGGTTACAGAGGTGGGGGGAAGTCATAGTGACAGCAAAGCAGAAAATACAGTGAGGAAGCATCCTCCCCACTTGCCTTATTCCAGTAATGAACCTAGAGTCACTAAAACTGGGAAAAACAGGAGAAATACTGAAGAACTGTTAATTTGTGATACAGCTTTTCTAATTATCAGGAAAGAGAGCAGGGTACATGGCAGAAGTTTTGCTTCCTGAGAAGTGAGGGGTGTTAGGAGATAGAGGAAACAACTCAGACCAGAAAATTTATCTCCTGGCCTCAAGGTCTATAAAAGTGAAGATCTAGCTCCACAAAGGGCCTGGGGCATCTCCAGCAGGTATTTGGTAGGACTTAGCAGCCAAACATGAAATTCCAGTCTTCAAAATGCAGAAATGAGTGCTTAACAGCCCTATAAATGTCTGCAGTCTACATGTGCTTTGGTTTTAGAAGCTCAGGTTCTGATTTCACCTTGCAAGTATTTGATACCTGTGTTCCTTAAATTTTCCTGCCTGACTGAGTGTGCAAATACATACATATGTATACAGGTGCATCTACCATGTTAGACTTCATGTTAAATATAGCAGCACTCATTGCCTTCTTTTAAAACATATCCCCAAAAGAAGTGGAGTTGTCTCCTCTCTGGTTTTTGAATGCTATACAAGACCAGAAGTAAATGACCCAAGAAAAAAGGCCTGATGTGGAATAGTGAGGCAATGGAAAGCCCCAGGAGAGCAGAAGGAGCATGAACTAAAAGGATTCAGCTGTGCTTCACTTTACACTAGCAACTACATCTACCAACAGAATGAAAACAACTTCCTAATGATAGCATCTTCTGGAACACCTGGATTAGATCTAGGCATTTCCTGTTCCACATTTAGTGGATAAAAGGAGCAAATTGAGCTCAGAACAGGGACTGAAGCTGAGGATAAGTTTCTCTTTCCCAGGTACTGTCCTAATATTGAAGCAAAGCTTCTATTCTCTCTTACTTTTACTGTTTTATGACAGAGAGGTTATTATTTTAACTTCAGGACCTAAGAATGTCTTTCCATGTGCCTATTAGACTAAGTAGAAGGAAATATGGTCCCTGTTCTGTGCTTTGCTGTGATTTCTGGTGGAGAGTTTGTGGTCTATAAATTAAAAAAAACAAAAACAAAACAAACCATAGTTTGGAGTAAGAGGATCATCCACACATCTGCATTAATAACCTGGACAAATCAAGAGTTACGGAGATGACAGAAACCATCACCTTAGGCGTGAAGCAAAAGATGTTCACGTGTTCCTTTAATCTGCTGCAATGCTTAGCAGAACAGGGTTGTGCTATCCGTGGAACAAAAACAGCTGAAGGTGGGTTGTTTTGGGGTTTTTTTGGTTTTTTTTTGGTTTTTTTTTTAAGATGCAGTGGTCCTTGCAATGTAGAATTGAAATCTCGCTCATATCAGAGTATTTAATGTTGAAAAGCATTGGACACTTGCCTATTCTGTTTTTCTAGCATGCTATATTGAGGTAGCACCTTTTAGATCATCTGGTTTTAAGGAGCACAACTTGGGGTGAGTCTCTCACAGCATATAGGAGGCCTGGATGCTTAAGTGACGGTTACGAATCTTTACGTGGTGGCCAGACAGCTGTAAGTTTAGTACAGAGACACTTGTGACAGCCAAAATTACTCTGTGCACCTCGATCCTGGTTCTGCAACACCTGCCCTCTCTGCTTAGCTAGAAACCTTTTCCTCTGTGGAGAGAATATGATGAATTGTATGGCTTTAAACTGGTAAGAAACATTAAAGAGTAGGGGTCCTTTTTTGCCTTTTTTTAAAAAAAAAGGAGAAAAATATTTGGCCCTGAGGTTTCTTATATGTTTACTTTGGCCCTAATGTAAAGGAGGCAAATTAAATTTGTTTCTGAGAGGAAATAATGTTACTTCTGCTTAGAAGAAAGGAAGTTACACACACTCCATGAAGCTTTCTAGAAGCCAATTATCTCAACAATAATAATTAGTCTTAACGGACAGGTCTTGCTTCTGGTCATTTAGGAGAAACCTTTAATAATGCCATTTTTTGAAGAATCTTCTGTATAATTTTATTATCACAGTTGGGATTGCCTACAATTATTTTTAGCTGTCCTCTGAAAAGTTCCTATCTCTCTCCCATGCCATTTCCTAGGGCTGGGGAATTGCCTCATGGGGTGAATATATGAGTTCTGACACTATCTAATAAAGAGTTACAGATGCTGCAGGTACTTTTGCCAGATGTCCTCTAAAGATATCTCCTAGAAAAAAATAAGTTGGGCCAATTCTGATTTTCCTTGTACCAATGATGTGGTGGCATAAGTCCATCAAAACTAATCAGTTCATTTCACTGGTAGAGTCCAGAATAAAACCAGTAGTTTATTGCTTGTTTTTAATAGTTCTGATTGGAAAGGTATGTTCTTGAAAGAAATGTAAAATGACTGATTATTGCAGTTATGGACTGAAAGGCCTGGGTAAGTTATTCTTATAAGTAATTGGCAAATTTCGTGTTCAAAAACTGAGGGTGAACTTAATTTAGCCTAATTGATACATCTAGAATTTCTCAGTGAATAAAGCAAAACAGCGAGTATGGTATATTTAATAGTGCCTCTGTTATTGCTGGCATTTTCAGATACGTATTTCCTAGAAAGTTCATGTCCTCTTCCTGGTAATATCTGGTTTGCCCCGAGGCATTGGGTCTTTCAGTTATTAACATATAAGGGATGATTTTTAATTGTGGGCATACCAGAACGCAGGTTGGTTCTGCCTACAACCAGCCCTTTGCGTGTGTCCGTTACCCTCTGAAATGGCAAAGGCACAGAAATAACTTTGTGTGAAAACCTCTGAGAATCGTACCAGCACCCTGAAAAATGAACAATTGTTTTTATTCCAAGTTTTTTTTTGTACCTACCTGGAAGTGGCTGAGCAAGCAGAAATACCGAGTGGCACCGCACTTCCCATGGAAGTCAGCCTTGGGTATAAGACCTGGGAACAAGGCATGCCATATTGCTCTTTAGCAGTCTACTGAGCTTCAAATAAACACAGAGGAACAACCCACATATAAATCATGTGGAAATATCTAAATATTAAGGTTTCAGCTCCTTCAGTTCTTACATTGTTGTTTTATTCTTCTACTATATTTTGAAATGCGTACTTAAACTATATACATTTCTAACCAATCTGGGCCAGTGATGGCAAACTTCTGGCTGGCACGCCAGCATTATCACACCGTGCTGTTGTAGAGCAGTGGACACCATCCCTTGTGGTCCCCACTGCTCTTCTTCCACCTCATCCTGGCCCTGCAGCCAGGGAGGATGAGCTGCCTTGGGGTCAGCTTTTTGGTGTGAAACACACAGGCGTGCCGTGACTGGTAGGAGCTCTGTTTCTGGTCATAGAGCTAAAATCCATTAGAGGAAGCTCTCTTAGGTGGAGTCGTTCAAGAGGTGAGCCCCATGGTTCGTTGACTCTCATGGTGGCAATAATACATACTTCAGTTTAGAAGGACTTCCCAGAACAGCCTCCTCCGCGTGTGAACACTTCTATAGATGGTGTAGGCTTGTCATAGTATTTTCTGTTTATCTGTAGCTGAAAAGAGGGTGTATTCAATTACTTGGTAGCAGCTAGGATAGAGCGTTCCTTTTTGTCTTTATTAAGTCACTTGCCGAGGAAAATCTAAACCGTTTGAGCAAAAGAGTGCATCAAAGTCACAGCGCTGCTGCAAACTCCACTGATTTCAGCTGAGTTGTATCACTTTCACCAGGGTTGAATTATTTGGGAAAAAAAATCCCTTCAAGGCTATTACTGTGGTAAAAAGAATGGAATCCCACATCATTTTATATACGATATTGTATCTGTTTTTTTCTACTTTAAGTCCTGTTCTTTACAAAAGTCTTCAGTTTAATTGGCTTCGAAGAAGAATTTGCCCACATTTAAGTTATCAAAACTTTAAGCAGAGCAGATAGGAGTAAAGCCAATTATTTATACTCTATTTTTAGTGGACCAAAATGATGAGAATATGAAAGGCAAAAAAATCAACCCAAACTCTCTAGCTTTTTAAGGTCTCAAAAAAAAAAAAATTAGGACCTTGAAAAACATCCAAGTAATAAATCCACAGAACCAAAACACACAATTTTACTAAGTTTATTACAAAGAAACACAAAAGCTGATGGGCACAGATGCTAAGCTAAATTGAAAAAACTTTAGCAGCCTTCCGTGTTTGTGGACTTTTAACATAAATTAAGTGGTCGTATGTAATAAGCTGACGATGAAGTTTGATTCTCTGGTGCCAAAGCCCACAGATGTGCTGGGGAGAGGGTAAAAGAGGGGTGAGGAAAAAAGTGCTCCCAGCCTCCTGCCTGGTGTCTGTAAGCAATACGCAAAGCCAATGATTTTCCTCTCTTTGGATAAAGCCAACATTGAGACTATGGAGACATAAATCTGTCTTACCCAGTGTCCTGAATGAAGCTGCAGAAGACCAGTCTCAATGGGCTGCTGGGCAAGACTGGGATGGTCATCCTTGTCCACGGAGAGGGGCCAAGCTGGAGGCCCATGCAGTTGGGGCAGAGCCCCATGTGTGGGAGACAGGGCAGTGTCCATGGGGCAGGGGATGGAGCAGAAGTACTGAGAGATACCCCATGGTGAGGGGCTGGACCGGCTCATGCTGCAGATGGAGGGTGTCCCTCTCCATGAAATGCAACTACCGTTTTCAGACATATATCTAGTTATAAATGTAAACATCCTGAGCTTTATTAAGATCTCTTTCAGCAGATCTGTTCCTGGGTTTTCCTCAAAATCATAGCTGCTGGGTTTCTTTTGAGCTGGGGGAGTAAATTTTATTCCTCTGCAGCCTTGCAGTTTTTGCTGAAAAGCGGGGGAGATGCTCCTAATTCTTCTGAATGCCACTAGAGCCGTTTACAAATGTTGAACAAACTATTCTTTTGCAAATTCAGTGGAGACTTAATTTAGTCTGATGCACTCACCAGGGAAAATAAATTCAGCTTTACTCTGAAATTTCTGGTTGCGTCTCAGGACTGGCAGAAAGTAATGCTCTAGAAATCAGCAGGTTTTACGTGGTAACGAATGGCAGATAGGAGTAGTTTCGAGGGTAGTGCTTACTCCCAAGGCACCACGTTTGCAGTTACTTTTCAGAGCAGAATAATGTTTTTCATTGTTGTTTTTTTTTTTTTTAATCATGCCTTGTGTGGTCGATCTCTAGTTTTCCTGTTTTCACTCAAGCCATAGATCTCTACACTCACTCCATGTAATGAAACAACAGGAATCATACCCCTTTCCTTCTCTTTCTTGCAGCCTTTTGATGTACTTTTGCTGTCTCTAAGAATCTGCCCATGAGACTCATAGGTAGAGGAAGGAGCTATGTCCTTTTTCCTGTGGTTGCAACCAATGAATGACAAAGGATATTTCTTCTTATCCTTTCTCCCCGCTCCTTCTCCCATTTCTTCCTTTGTCATGTCCATGCTTATTTTGGGGAAGTAACTAGATGGAAGAGCTTAGAAATGAGAGACCTATTCAGACCCAAATGACACACCACTGAACATGGCATCACATTTTCCAATAAATTTATATTTAGCCTCCGGACTTGAATATCCCACTTAAGTTGTACGGGTAGCACAAGCTGACAAAGGTGTTAACTGATTGATTGGCGTAGAGGAGTAACTCCTATTTCATCCATGTCCTCCACCAGCTCTGCATTTTCCATGCGGCTGGGCTGCCAATTCTCACACCTAAGGGGTGAGCCCTTCTATTTCGTCTTGCTCGAGCAAAATTCCATTGGCTTTTCCAAGCTGATGCTTGCACCCAAGCATTTCCTCGCTCACTGGGCAAGGTACTGGAAGGTGAAGGAGATCCCGCATGGTACAGTCTCAACCATTATTCTTGGAGGTGTTTCTCGCAGCCTTTCCAGGCAGTCCTGGTGCTCCTTGTCCTTCATAGCCTTCTGACTGCTCTGTTTCATCTCCATTTAGTTCCTGCAGTTCTTCTTATAGCAACAGCAATGGCAAAGAGACATGGATTCCCTCTTCTGATATGTCTCCAGCCTTACTGGGATCTCCTGCATGGATTATTTCCAGGCACTGCTGCCAGCAGAGTGTTTTGGATAATGTTTTCATGATCGAAATTACTCAATGCAAAGCCTGGAGGCATCTGGTATTACCTGCACCTGAGGTGCCTTACAGCTGACAGATGAAAATAGAAATCCAATACTATGATGGAGCTGAGGAAAAGAATGGCTCCAAAGGAAGAGGAGGATATTCTGTCCGCTCTGGTTCATTTTGGCAGCGCTAAGTTGTACAGCCTGGAATAGGCACAGTTCTTCACTGGTCGTGCATGGGTATAGGATACGGTCGCAGATTATTAAATTAGAATCTCTGGGGTCTGTGTCTGTGAAATTAATTTTCCATCCCAGCTGCTCAGCCATTCTGGGGACATGTCTGTGTATCCCATCACAACACTATGCTGCAGGGAAGGTAGGATTCGGGATCGCCACCACCATGCTGTCCTCTCTGCTTTTGCTCACTGATTTGGGGAGAAGAAATAGGGCTGGTCGGTCAGAGGGAGGATGCAGAGGCCAGAGTGCTTGTAATTTTGTCTGCCCCAGTCAGACAGAGAAATCGGAGATACAAAACTGTAGGGTGCAAAGACTTAAAGGAAAAAAAAAAAAAAGACTTTGGCAAAACCTGGAAAAGACAAAAGACAGAGGCCAATACTTGACTGTGCTGTGTTGTAGCTTTAAGTGCTTTTCAAGTATTGATGGAATTAAGCGGGGGAAAAACATGCTTCTAGGGTTTTTTATAATATCTGAGAAGCACAGGGTAAGAATTATGATTCTTTTATCCCCAATTCTGGTCTTTGGTCCCGTGCACTGAGAGGCAACTTTTACCTAAAATTACCAGCTCTGCACATGGTCTTTTCCAACTATAGAGACTATAACATCATACGACATGCAAAAATCATTTCTAAAATGGGTTTTCCAGGTGCAAATTCAATCATCTGTTTAGCCAGGTGTGAGAATCTATCAGCTGTGCACACAGGTGTCAAAGCCTGAAAAATGATCCCGTTTACTCCTCTGTAAAGAGTTTGCACAGGGCCCAGTGTCACTTAAGTCTGTTTTAGGCTGCATTTGGAAGATTTAAGCAGAATTAGAATGGCGTTTTCTGTGCTGAAGGCCCTCTGCACAGGGCGAACGCTTCACAAAGTGTATGCACAGATGGGCAAATTTGGCGGCCCGTAAGTGAGGCTGGGCTGGAGGCCCAAATCGATGATCTTGCCCCAGATGTGTCTCCTCCTAGAATGTGTCTAGCTCTTGTCAGGCTCATTAGAGAGGGGTGGGTTTGGCTGCTTTGCCTTCTTTTTTTTTTCTTTTTTTAAGTGAAAACATAATATTTCTCAGTGTGCTATCAACGTTCCCAAACTCAAATATTTAATAACTTCTGCTATCTAATACCTGACTTGGCTTTGCATAAGAAACAATTGCTTGCAAAGTGTTTATCTATTGAGTGAGAGTGATTAAAAGAAAATACAAAGCTCTTCATATACTATTTTTGGGCAACAAAATGAGCCTGCTGCTATTTTAAATATTTCAGTATAATTTATATTAGCTATAATACCATCAATAAGGCTGCTTGAAAATTAAGTGTCATTCTTGGCTTGAGACACTGGGTGTGTTGTGGGACTGAATGCCATGTGCCAGAAAAAAAATTAAAACCAAAACCGTGGTCAAGTAGCTAAATTTATGGAGAGAGCAGGCAACAGGGGCCTGAAGAACACAGCCACGTTGGACAAATAGCAATCCCTCCACCTGGAGAAAGCTTAAAGTCCCCCACAGCCCTCAGAGCTGCTGAGCCGTGGTGGGGAGGACAACAGCAAGGTGACAAAGCTGGTGGTGATGCTGCTGTTCTCCATCTAGGCAAAGCAGGGGCTGCTGGAAAGCTCTAGGGAGTGGATTTTATGTCCCCAAGTGCTGTAATATATTGATCAATTCCCTTCTAAGGGGAGAATAAAACACCCAGCTCAGTCTTTCACTGATTTCTTCAGTGGAAGCCCCTCTTTACTCAAGTAGTTCTTGCCTCTACAAGCCAGTTTTCCTCCAAGGTGGAGAACATTAAATACGCCATGCCAGACGAGGCCCTTCTACAGCATTAATGCTTCCTTATCTCCGCTGGAAATCCCTCCCTTCTTGCATCCCAGGAGAACGTTTTGCCTTTTTCACAGCTGCATCACACTGATGGTTTCATGATCCTCCTGCGCTCCGCTAAGACGATGCGAATAGTGTGGGATTTGGCAGTGCTTCCTGGCTTCTGGGTCCAAGTGCAGGTCCTGGCCGCATCCCAGCTCTGTGCTGGGATGGGAGCTGGATGTGCACTTGAGGCCTTTTCCTCCTACCTGTCCATACCATAGTTTCCATGGAACTAAATGCAAAAATGCTGGCCAAAAGGGAGCCTCAGTACAGTACATCTTGGCCACGTCTTCTGTCTAGATAATCAGTGAACAGGATCTTGGAAAACACTGCAGCTTATATCAGTTGTTTAGACACAGCCATATATACCATATCTTCTTATTTTTTTTAATTTCAGCTGTTTAGAACAGACTCCATTCTTCTCAGCTGATCCTATTTGACATCTCCTTTTCTCTCTCACTACACCTGCATGACATAAGAATATTTTGTCATTGTTTTTTCTACAGAGCAGCGAAATCCTGTCTTTTCCCTCCATTCATCTCCTGGGCTTCTCCTACTCTGATGTTTTTGACCTTCTCTTCTCTGCGATTTCTTGCAGAACCATCTGCTAAAATTATTCTTCGTACTTCTGTGTAACCAAGTTGCTCCACGTTTTGAATAAATCTACCAGCTCTTTCTTCACACACTATCAAATTTCAGCTGCTTCTGTTGCTTAGTGTGCAATCCCGACTGATACTGTATAGCTGGCTGCCTTCCTTGTACAGTACAGCAACCTTTCGTAATACTCTGCAGGTGACAGTCTGCCTGAAATAGTTTCTAAATCCAGTTCATTCACTGATTATCCTCTCTTAAAAGAGCACTGACAGGAAACCTCGCTTCTTTTGTGGTATCTTCAAGAACAGAGGCAGTGAGGACACTAGGAAGTACAGCGGCGCTGCTAAAAGGTTCGCGTTCTCAATAAGCAAATTGATCTGCTCTTTGAGCTCATCCATTTACACACTTAAAGTGTCAAATCTAAAGTTCAGATATAAATCCTTCGAGACAGATGTATTGCATCACATTTGGAAGTGAGATACATTTGGTTTCCAAAGGATCATTCTAACGAGCATGCCTAATCACTTATAAATGTCTACTGCTAATGGCAGTTGTTTTCTTGCAGACATATCCCACCGAGCCGTAATTCTGGGGTTTTGTGTTGTGTGGGTTTTGGTTTTGTTTCCCCAAACTATCTCAGAAACAATCTGGTTTTGTAGCTTTGCAGTTATGTATGTTTCTGCTGAGTTGGTGAACTTCTTTAACTTTTTAGTGTGCACAAAAGACCCATGACACTGAGATTTATGGCCCAAGCCAATAAAAAAATACCTCCGGTGGTATGCAAAATATTCAGAGGGGTCAGGAAAATAATAGCCTCTGTCTATATGCGGCAAACTGGTATTAATAAGTTAAAATCCCTGCAAAGAAAGCTTTACTTTAAAAACTAGTATTGCATTTTACCTTCAGAAACAGGAAAATACTTTCTTGTGTTCTTATATTTGCTATCACAAAGCCTTGTGAAGTACTGCGGGAGAGATTTCAGTGTGCTTCAGACATGTGGAAATAAGACAGCAGGTAAAATCTCATACAAAAGCTCCGGATTCATGGCGTCACCAATCCATTCAGACACTCAAGAGTAATATAAGATCTGTGTTGTGTTGTCATGACATCACAGAGGCTGCTTCAGTTAACTTGAACCCCTGAAGGTGTTTTTCTTCTCTAAAACTTTCTCTAGTGTGAGCAAACGTACAGATTACCAACACCCTGCAAAAAGTTCTTGTATCAAAACTCCCGTGAAAGCCAAGGGGAGTCCTGTGGCTAACCTGTCTGTACTACGCACTTAAATTCTGGGGCTGAATGGCTAACTGCTTAATATTATATGTGTAGGTGTTTTAAGAGCATTTTTTAAAAACAAAGTGACATTTTTTTGCTGGGAACATAAGAAATTCAACACACTAGGCTTTTTCTTTCTCTTTCAGTGATCCCGCCTGGATGAAGCAGGCAGCGCTAGAGGGGTCTCAAGCTCACACTGCTGGAAGGACTTAATTGCCCGAGGGGACAGAAAACAGAATCCAGCTACAAAGTTTTGGTCTCCATCCCAGATACTTAGTCTATTAAATGAGTCAGGAGGTTACGACTGAAAAGAAATAAGCCCCACAGCAGAAGTGTATTTTGCAATCTGCTCTCTTCGGAAAGGTGCTGACGCGGAGTCAGGCTGCCAGCATCGGGTGATGTGCTGATGGCTATTGAACCAGAGGGGTAGGGGCCGGGGGGAAAGGAGGAGAACAGGCATTGGCAGGCTTGTTGAAGAGGGCAAAAGTCGTGCTTTTCTACACCTTTAGATACTTACTTCAGCCCCCCCCACCACCACCAGGCGTTAGCACAGAGTTTCAGCAAGACGTGACTTGAGGCAATAACGCTTCCCTAATGGCGCAGGTTATTGGGTTTCTGTGTGACGGGGCTGAGGAGCGTGGGAGGTCTCGTCGCTGGGAGCAGAGGTCTAGGAGCCACTCCGTCACTTTGTCACTTCGGGCAAGTTACTTGACCTTTCTGCACGGGCTCCAGCCGTGTCAGACAAAGAAAGTGGCTTGACGCTAGAATTTCACGCAATACCTGAAACCTAACCTGAAATAAACTTCCTTCAGCTCACTGAAGAGGTCATCTGGATAATCTTGAGACATCACCCATGTCAGCTGGATTAAAACCTGAAAAAATCATCAGTCCACCTTCCCAAGTCTGGCCTGTCTTTACGTTTGCATAAGAAATCATGCATTTATAAGACACAAGCAACGTTCGTGGGCATAGAGTAGGTAACTGAACTGTGACTCAGCATTTCTAATGGCTATAATTCTTGGTAATTAAATTCTGGTGATTTATATCCATGTAAATCTAAAATAAGATGCCGTTTCTGAAAGCACAGACCTGTGTAGGATTTTCAGCTAAAATCAAATAGTTTGTTGAATTGGGAAAATAAATAATTAAGAAGCTTCCTCTTTCTGGTTCACTCACAGATGGTAAAACTCTCAGGGAGCAGCGGGGGGGAAGTATCTGAAAGTATTGGAGCATTTGAATAATTCACAGGCCTAAAAAAACAAATTGCAATTCTTGTTTCTCTTTGCTTGCTCAGGTAGTAGAGAAAATCACATAATCCTCAAATATCATTTCTGCTTGCTGTGCTTTCCCTCTGCTCTGGCTGAAAGGGTGGATGTTCACACACTGGAGCCCATAGCTGAAACTGCTCACAGGAATCAAGCAGAAAGTTTGAGGCCACTGAGTCGGTAGAAATAACTCCTGTAATTTCACGGACGTCTTTGTGAAAAAGGAAAGGACGTTAGAGTTTTTCACCTTGAATTATCAAGTGCTAATTTAGGAAAAGAAATTAAAGGCAAACAAAAAGGATTAAAGAATTTCCAAAGAGAAAAGGGAAATTCATTAAATCTTGAGACTGGGGAAATAAAGTTTATTTCTTGGGGCTTGTACTAGATGCGCTGCTCACTTTAAAAGTGACTTTCTCTTATTATTCTCACGGAATGCATGCTTGGTGTTCAGCGTGAGAAGCACAACTGAATGGCTGAGTTGATTAATGTACTTGCTGCACCCAAATCCCTTAAAATCAAAACCCCTTATACTCAAATAAGTATAAAGAGCGTACTATTTCAGTGTTTGAAACTGGTTCCATATGAATTTGCTCGTGTGTCAGTCTTATGCAGTTAAGGCCTATCTTGAACACACAGTGCTGCTCCATTGGGGTTGCAGCTGGGGCAGAGGAGATCACGCTAAAATATCTATGTTGCTATAGTGCAAATAAAAGCAGTAGTGCATTTATATGTACATGCAAAGCACATATAACAGTATGTATTTTTAAAAAAAAAACATGAAAAGGAAGTTTTCTCTTCAATTTTAATTAATGCAAGAAAAAAAGAGTTGTTTCACCTCCAGGTATTTATTTTGGGTCTTATTTGCTTATGGCAGTATAGATATTTCCTTCCAGTAAATGCCCTGTAGTCGTGCTTTGCAGTTGTAACACGTGGAGCTGGCTTTGACCCATGTGGTCACAAAATCTGTTCTCCTGATTCCTGCAGAAGCCTTTGCAGCTCCGCTCTTCCTGCCGTCTGCTGCCCACAGTTTGGCAACTGCACTTGGGAAAACCTAGTCAATACCGGGGTCATCGGATCAGCACTGTGCGTTAAAGAGCATGAGATGTTCATGTACCTTTTCTTCAAACATATGGCATTTTCCATGAGCTTGAGTAGTCAGCAATTACTGTGCAACTGAAGAACAGAGGTACTGTATACCTTGCAGTTCCCATAAAGCGCTGCCTCTTTTATTTTTCAAGTAATGATCCCCATGCTTCTTTCTTGGGTTCAAACTCTTTGTAAAGACTGGAAAGTTGTGTAGGTGATGTTTTCAAATTGCTTGAAGGCTCATAAAGAGTAAGTGCCTGGGGTATTTCTGCTCACAGCACATAGGTCACCAGAGGAGGTGTGTGTTGGGGAGTCAATGGTTTTCATACCTAAATATTTGTTCCTTAGGCCAAGAAGAGATCACAAGATCAGCTAGTACAGCCTTGTAAAACACACTATTATGCATCTGTCAAGTATTCTGCGTCAAGACCAAAGACTTCAGTTAGCCTGTATATTAGTGCTCAAAAGCATAAAACATGACTCTGCAGGCAAAGACCCCGCTGGGAGGGTGACTGAATGGCTCCGTGGATCCCTGGGAGGGTTTCCTCCCACCCTCGTGCTGGAGAGAAAGCTGAAAGCCAGAAATGTCTCCCCACCTCTGGCTGATGGGAAAATGTCTTCCATCCCCAAATAGATTGAGCCTTGAGAACAATGTTCTAGACATTCAGCAAATTGAGGGGGTTTCTCTGTGCTGCCACGGAGCCCTCTCCCCTGGGCTCAGCACCTCGTCTCCTCCTGCAGCCAGTCTCTGATGCTGGGGAAGGAAGAACAAAGCAGAGTTGTTCCTCAAGCAAGATCAGTTCTCCTCAACCTCAGTAGAGCACCTTCAGGAACAGGATTCAAGTACGGCTGTTGCACAAACGTGTAGCTGTTAAATGTGATAGCGCGTCACAAGCTAAGATATTTTTCAGAGGGAGAGTGAAAGAGGGTGATAAATGGAAGGGTCTTGTCCCAGTCCGAACACATACACAGGCTGAAGAAATTCTCCTGAAAATTAAGCGAAGCATACTTCAGCAAGTTATCTGCTCTTCTGTCAAAACTCACCCATCTCCTCAGTAAGCGATTCTAATGTTTAACCTTCACCGCTTCGAAGGTGTCTGTTTCAAGGTTGCACTAGTTTAACTTTAGCTCCCAGGCACTGTAGGGTTTTAATAGAGAAGTCTTAATGGCCTTCACCAACAGACCTCCTGTCCATGCATATGGCACTGTCAAGGTGTTTCTTGCCTTTCTTTCATCACTTACAGTAAGCTGGGGTCCTTTGGCCTCACCTCAAAAAGACTCTGTTCCAGTTCTGAAATCTCTCAGTTCTCACATACCTCTTCCCAATGTGCAACACCGAACCAGAACACCAGGTTTTGCAAGATGCTCTATCACTGATGTTCCCATTAATATTCCTTTAAAAAATATATTTAAGGAAAAAAAGCCACATTTGCTGCAGCCTTGCACCAGGAGCTCATGTGAAGGTAATTATCCATGATGACCTATAAATCCTCTTCTGAGTCACAGCTTCCCAAGACACTCCACCATTCCATAAGTACAATCTGTCTCCCCATTTTCCAAGTGTATTACATTGCATTCGGTTGATTCAATAGGTTGTGTTTTTAATATGCGATCATATAACCCGGTGAGCTAAACTGTTCCGAGTGGTAATCTGCACTCTTCTTTTGCCGCCCCACTAATCTTTTTATCAGTTGCACGTTTTACCAGGAATGGCTTTAGGACACTGTTCATCTCCTTGTACAAAATTTCCGAGTAACAGACTTCAATCATCAGGTTGTGATAAGCCTCTAAAAGAAATTACTGTCTTTATTGATGTGTTGTGGTGTCTTCTGATGGGCACATCTCACTGCCAATGACATTCAAGGTACGTTACGGACCTCATTTTCCATGGAAAGACTACGGGTAAAACAGCAGTGACCCTTCCAATTGGGACCCCGTGATTAACAGGAGGGAGGGGAAGACGACTATATTTGTATGTGTGTGTTCATGCGCCGCCTTCGTATGAAAATCCTTTTGCTTACTGATGACTCAAAAAAGAATGAAAGGTAGGAAAAATGGATGGACAAAGAACACGGGTCGTTTTGTCTTTTCTGCATATATGGAGAGGAATCATCCTTTAACATTCTAGTTTAGCTCACCACCGTACGCAGCCCTCTCTGTGGCTGCCGAGGAGCCGTGCAGCCGGCTGCACAAGTAGGCTTCCCCACTTCTTAAAGTGGATGATTATCAGGGTAATTTAATTTTCTGCCTTGCATACTCAATCAAGGGCTTTCAAGTGTACAAAACTGTTTCAGGCATAGCAAAAAATAATTACTTTGTCAGCTCCCACGGTCAAAGTCTGAAGTTCTTCTGTACAGGTGTTTTTCACTTTTCCTTTTAAAAACTTGTGAGGAGTTTACTTTCTGTAGCCTTTTGCAATAGAAAGAATGAGAGGAATTTGAAGTTATTTGTATCCTTTCCTAACTCAGGTAGTGGAATGTAAAGTATGAAGGGGAAAAAAAAAAAATCTAATTCCCAGAATAAGACTTCTAGGAATGGATTAAATGGAAGAGTTAGATATTTTGTAGCCATTTACTTAATCATTTGCAGTTGGGTCACTGTGAAAGTGGGCACCGTGATCTGAGTATCCACAGAGGTCAAGGCCAAAATGTCGCGTATGACCCCACTCCTTGCTTCCTCTCCTCATGGTGGCCCAGTGAAAATGACCGTTTGGAAGAGGAAGGATGCAGGGCATCGCCTGGAGTGGCCACCTTCCCATCGGCTCCGGCACTGATAGGAATCCTGGACCGGGGTTAGCAGTGTGGCTGGAGCCCGCGGGGTGGATCGGGACAGCAAGGGAAAGCAGGAATAGTGCTTCTACTGGCAGCATTAAATTCAACACCTGGAAGATTCAGCCCTGCTAGCTGACAGAAAATAGTAGATGTTGGAAACAGCTTCTGCAGCCAGGCAAAGTGTCTAAAAGCATGTTTGTCTCCAAACTGGTGATGAATATAGTTTGAACGAGGGAAACTTTTGGGACTGTAACCTTTTTTAGCTTACTGTAAAAACGTCCAGTTTGCTGGGCTTTGTAATGACTTTAATACCTTTTGACTACTAAAATTGTAATTTACGTGAGCAGTATAAGGTTGTTTCTAGTCTAGCGGGCTTACTTTCTGTTCCATGGACATCATAAATAACAATTCCAAAAAAAAAAAAAGCTTTTTTTCTTCAGCACATGTTAGAAATGGAAGTAGAACTTATCAGCAGCTCCAAATCACCAGGAAAAATATGGCTAATTGTCTGTTCCATGTGTTTTCTGGAAACCACACAAATACCGCGCATCAGTTGAAATTGCCTCCTTAAAAACACAGTGTGTGCAGTGAAATTTGTTGGACGCCATAGCTTAGTAGGGAAGGGATGTTCAGGAAAAGCCCATTGAAAGTAGTTTGGTATCCATGCAGAACTGATGACTAACAGCTGTCTGGTGGCCATTTGGCGAAGGATTAATTTTCTGCTTTAGGTATATCACTCCAAAAGCTCCTGCCCAGGTTCAAGTGAGCACAGAAGGGCACATGATGAAGGAAGAAAAAAAAAACCAACAGGAGAAGGGCAAAAATAGAGCAGTTAAGGACCACAGATACAATATTTATGTGAATCACATGTCAAGCCAGGTATTATACAAAACTCTTCCAACCTAACCCAGAGCCTTGTCAGCCAGGCACAGCCACCTGCCCACCACCTCTCGGAAGAGGTTCGCTTTCATTTCTCTCCATGCGGTAGTTAACCGAGGCTGCAATAACGAAAGGATTACACGGGTATGTGATTGGGTATTGGAAAAGGGTCTTTGCAACCAAGCAGAGAAGGGGAGGGACTTAATTTGTTTAAAAACAAAAGCTCATATTCTGGGGGAATCTACAGCACAATCTGTGTGAAGCCCTAATTCCCCAAACCCATCTGTGCTTCCACCAGTATAGAGAATTACTGACCCCAGCGATGCCCCAGATGGCAGATAAGGCTGCAGAAAAGGATTGCTTATTTATCAACTCCGCCTGGGGGGAGGGTCTAAGCTCACCATCTCAGATTGAGGACACAGAAGAATATACTGTCACAACTAAATCCAATTAAAATACCTTTCGCGAGGAATGGTGTGGTAGAATGATGCTTCTAATATCTTTCCCTCTTGGTGTGGCTGGTGTGGAGGAAGCTTGTGTGTA
>VXBO01004453.1:1079062-1103418 GCA_013400135.1 Rhinoptilus africanus | reverse complement strand
TTTCTTTCGTGATATTTATCTGGGAGTTAAGGGTTTCTATGAAGTCTAATTCTCAGCCTAATTTAATGCCAAGTCTTTCTGTATAGTTATTGGAGAGACAAAGACTTCTGCATATGGAGTCCTCTGAGGAGGACTTTTTGATTGAACAGGGAACATCACTTCCCAGTAAGGGTTCACATGAGATACAAAAAGATAGAGTGTGAATATCCTGCAAAGGCTTTCAAGGTTTTCCATTCCGTTTTTAGAAAAAAAGAGCAAGGAGTCGTGTACACCTGCGGTTTAGGGTCTCATTTACTAGGAGGAACACAAAGATTATTTTGTCTGCCAGCCTCATATGGAATATCATATCTGCGACTGCATGTAGTGAAATTCTATGGCGCATCTAGGAAGTTGTCTTTCCACATAAGAACATACTTTCCTATGCTCTTAACCATTTTATTTTCAAGTAATCAGAAAACTGTACAAATCACTGATGTGAATTTCACAGTTTTGCTATTGAAAAGACAGGTAAATACTTGTTTCATTAAGCTAAATATGGTTTGCTGTTCACTGATAATGTGTTTGGAAAATAATGTAAAGCAAATGCTTTCTTTTTTAAAAAATATTTTTGGTGGTAGAAAGGAATGATGTGGGTCATAACTTGTGATCTTTGTGAAAGTGAGTGTTGAGTAAGAAGAAGATGTGGACACATCACGTCTTCTAAAGTCAATAAAGGAACATGTAGTCTAGATATTAAAAATGTTTTAAAAAGGAAGAATGTAAGATAAAATGTGTTGTAAAGCTGTACTTCCCATTACATAGCCTCTGAAATGAGTGCATGATATTTCCAGAATATAGTTTAAAACGAGCCAGGCTACGTTTAGTTTACAGCATACATCAACACGCAAAAAGGCACTTACAAAAACTACTGGGAGTGAACAGGGGAGTACTTGTTTATCCACCAAGTGAAACCAAAGCATAATAGAAATGTTAGCAATAAAATCTTTAAAATATCTGTCACTTTATGTGGAGGAATATCAGTGACGGGATGAAGAGTTGCAACGAGACTGAATCTCATTGCTGCTGGTTTTGTAAAATAGCATACATAATCCTCACCTCACCATGATTTTGCCTAATATACTTGCTCCAGAACCGTCTACCGTAGGGATGAGTGACATCTGGTAGAAACCAGCACCCTGCATTAAGATTGATTTTGACCAGTCAAAACAAGGCAGATTGGACAATGTAAATCTCTTTAATGATTACAAGTTCAGCTGAGGCAGGATGGATGCCAAATGTTGGTATTGTGCTCAAGGAATACTTTAGTGTAGTATTTGCCTGATGGATCCCGCAAAAAAAGACACATGAAGCAAACAAAACTGATGCCCTTCGGCCTCCCTTTACTTTCACAGAAAATGGTTACTTTTGCTGGGAAGGTTTTATCTTAGTTTACTCTCTTAGCAGAAAACAGGCATTTTTAGCTGAAGCTTTCCTTGCTTATTGAAAACAACTGTACCAAATTTACGCAGAAAGTCAGAGTTTAACTCCCTCGTGCTGTTTCATACCTCTGTCTGCAGTCACAGCTATATGATCAGCAGGGCTTTAGTTGGGCAAACACGGTGGAAATCACAGAAGGTCTTTTGAGACCCCTGTTGAGAGGGAACAGCTTGGGAAGTCAGAGGCTTCCGCGCGGTTTTCGTGGGTGCATTGTTTTTGTATATGGAGCATTGAGGAGAAAGAGTCTATAAGGTCTCCATGAGCAAGGAGATAACTTACATGCGGGCATCAGGGCAGAACTTTTGGTGGGACCCCTTGAGACTGGGAAACGTGTCCAGAGCACTGCACAGGCAGAAATGTCCCTACGCTGGGAGGGATTCGATGGTTCAAGAAAAAAAAAAAAAATCAGACGAAACACTGAGTAAATTTTAGGCAGTTAAAAGGTGTTTAAACCTTGCTTGCATAATGCAGTGTGCTCTCTTTCATTGGTGATAACAGGGCAACAACTTACAAATTGGTGATAACTTAAAACAAGTCTAATGCCATAAATGCCATACGCCCCGAGAACGCAGCATATAGCCATTCGAAGGAAGTATTGCTGGGAATACTGGGATGAAGCTGAGAGACAGGCTATGCAGGCTAACAGAAGGAAAAAATAATATGTCTGTTTTGTTAAGTGAACTGTGAATAATCTGCTGAGGAATATATTGGAAATTTTATCCCTTGAGTCAGTGGAGCTATATAAAGCTCTTGGATGTGTTTATGGGGAAGCGTCACCACGCTGGCATGAAAGCATCTTGCCAGTAATTTTCTGGTTATAGATTTTCTTTAGGTCAGAAAGACTGGTTCAGCTCCAAAACTAGAAACTTTTTTCTTTTTTTTTTTTTCTTTTTACTTGCATATTTAGCTTAGTTTTGATAAGAGGCCCTGAAGTAGCTGCTGATATGAAGTGGGCTGTTTCGGGGAGACCTTGCACCCAGAACAATGTGCAGAGCCCTGCGCAGGTTGTGGCCACTGGGAGATGGGGCACAGGTTCTTCGAGGGGACGTCAGTTCTCCCACAAGAAAATCAAGATCTGGTCTAGAGAATGTGCTTTGTACTGTCCCTGAGAGTGCCAGAAAATATGTTTAAAAAGTTATTTCCTTTTGCTGAGCGACGAAGGGGAGAGGGGTCAGGACCTTCTGGGGAGAGAAAGGGAGGGAGAGATCTCCTGCCAGGGTGGCCAGCAGGAGCGGGGACAGGTCATCATGGTAGTGCTTCTAGTGGCGCCGATAACCCTGTTCCAACTTTTGACCCAAATAACCCTTAAACCCAACTCAGCTATGACAAAGAGTCAAATGACACCCGCAGTGTAATTGCATACTGGCTGGTCAAAAGCAGCATCAGTTTTGGTCCCGAACTACTCATTGAGGTAACTTTGGGATTGCATTCAAAAACTTTGTAGGAAAACATCAACTGTTTGGACAAAAAGAAGGTGGGCGTGTATCTTTCTGGGCAAAGAATTCGGGAAGCAAACAAGCATTGTTGGGTCCCAGGGATCAGTGTTTAAACAACTTGAAGAGCAATTCATTCTGAGAGACAGCAAATGCAAAGTAGAGGTAGAATTAATTATGAGTATGTGACTCATAAACAGTCCTTGAAGGAGAAGAACACACGGGGAAAATATTTGCCTGATTTGATGATCTGATATTTCATCTCCTGACCACTGCTGAAAACCGAGCTGTCAGTGCTGACTGTTAAGCGTGGGTCCTGGGTGCTAATGAGCAGATCGGAGCCAAACTTTTTATACATCGCTTTGGGAATATATTTTCCCACATGAATTATTTTATGTTTGTCTAAAATGATTCATTTCATTAAAAAAAAAAAAGTGGCACAGTTTCTTCCAAAACCCTCACGAGAGTGCAGAACGAGGCATGATATAGATTATCAAAGGCTTCTGAAATCAAATACCCTCCTTAGCCACGGGTACAAGAAACATTGCAACAGGCACTTATGAAATTATGAAGCAGGATGAGAAATGTATTATTTAGCAGTTAGTGGTTCTATTTCTCCCCAAAATAGGAGGACGCAGAGCTCTTTTTAGCTGTTGTATTATTATTATTCGCCTTACCTAAAACAATATGGATATTCTCATCATGTAGACCAAAGTCTAACCCAGATGAGTGAGATAAACAAACAGGTCTATGTTTTCATTCTACTCTCATGGCTTCTCTATTTAATCGTGCATTCCTTACTGTTGAACGACACACCAGGAAAGCTTCAAATACAGGAAAAGGTCTTTCCAAGTAGTTTATTTTCACTGGTATTTAGTCATTACTGAAGTCACCCATTAGGAGTTATTCAGGAATTGTTTTCTTGTCTTGGGAGGGATAAAACGACCTGTGTTGTTCTGAATCCTTTTCTACGGCATAAGCAGGTAGAGCATAAGAGAGATTGCAGGTAGAAGGGATCATGTCGGGTATGAGGAATATGGGAACATTAGGAATGGTGCGATTGCTACTCCTCAGAAGTTAAACAAAGGGGAGCCGTCTCACCGAAAACCTGCAGTCATCTAAAGAGGAACAAAGAGAAAGGCTGTAATTGCACAACTGAGCTATGCTGATAAAGCTACCTTTCAAAAACAGGCCTGGGTATTTTTTTTTCTCCACCAGTCAAATCTCTGGAAAGCCCTAAATAATTGACTGTTCAGAAGCCAGCAACTGAAATAGAAGTTGGAAGTGCTGTTTGCACAGGTGGCTAGCCTACTGGGAGACTAAATGCTTACCCTCTCGCCCATATCAATTATTCTGAGACTCTCTCTGTTTAATGTCTGCCAGTTTTGATAACAACAAAATCCTTTTTGAAAACTGCTGACGCAACGTTTACCATGCTATCTTTATGGGATTTAATTTTTCTTTTCTTTTTTTTTTCCTTGTTTTCCTTTTTGCAAGGATAGAGTGAGCAAAAGTACTGGAGCAGACGCCAGGACAGTGAAGTAACAAGCCAATTAAACGACTACCCCAAATTTCCAGGAGTCTAAAAGTAAACAAGCTGAGAGACCCTGTAGGGATCTAGATTGGTTTACTTTAAAAGTGTGGTATGGGCTTCTGTACAAACAATGAAATTCAACCATTCGTCCTCACAGTTGCCGAGGGACTTACCTGTCTTTTGAAAAGGCCTGACTTACACAAAACTTTGCCGTCTGCTCCAGACACTGCAGCAAGTCTCATACCACACACAAAGATTTGCTTAAAATGAAAGCTGCAACTTTTATTAGCTCGTCCCTGCGCAAAGCAATGACCGGGATGAATCCTCTGAGATTTCTCCAAATAAGTAGACGCTGAAACCAGAGCAGTCCTTAAAAGGAGGCAATGCCTCATCTTTACACAGAGATCCATCCAAGTGGAAAGTCCCCTTTGGAGCAGATTGAGACTTTTGGTGGCATCATGCATCTTCTGCGTGGTGTGGTTCTCTTCAAGCCTTGGCTTACTAAGTCAAAAAGTTATGAGAAGAGCAGATCTACTTAAGAAAGAAAAACAAAATACAACAATAAATTGCTAGCTCTCCTAAGCAGGAAAACAGAAAAAAAAACAAAACAAAAAAACCAAACTCTAATTTGTGGCCTTAGTGCCAAAAACGTACAGAGTTTTGGTCCTGATTGCAAAACACTTGGATTGCCAACTCTGTGCAATTCAGAGCAGCAATGGGGAATCAACCAAATGCCACCCACCAAGTGTTTGGACTCAGCAGCAGCTCTGTTCCTCTTGTTACCTCAGTTAACCTAGACCTGCTCCCTACCCAAACTGTTTGTTTAACCTAAAGAATAATAACGATCCAGCGCCTCCAATTTGTCATGAGGGAAAAGTTATTCAGTCCCTTTTACAGAGCTTGTGGGCCAAAGCATAGGAGAAAGTGTGAAAGCTAGCAGCGAGGAACAGGAAAAGCCCCAGTGAAGGAGAAATGGTGGCAGAAAACTGCTGTAAAAGTCTATGAACATCTCAAAGGAGAAACCTAAGTTGCCATTTTAAGGTGTGCAAATCTCACCAGTCATCTTAGCCCTGCTAGGTGAGGACATTTTGTATAAGGAGTCCCATGCACCAGGTTGCTTTGAGCAGCCTGGTCTGGTACGAGGTGTCCCTGCCCATGGCAGGGGGGTTGGAACTAGGTGATCATTAAGGTCCCTTCCAACCCAAACCATTCTATGATATAGAGTGGTGATTAACTTTGCCTGCCTCTGGATGCGCCTCTGGCCCTCGGTCATGGGTTGAGGGTCCTCAGAATTAGGGCTGCCACAGGGGACAGCATTGCTTCTCAGATCTCCTTTACAACAAAGCCTGTACAGTTGTCATTGCAGGGCAGTGGTTTCTCTTGCTCGTTACCCTGACCCCTAATATCTATTTGCTTGGCTACGCAGAGTTGGAACTACTCCGTTATGGGATTTAGAAAATATATGAGCAGAGGCGCTAAGTGGAAAGCATGGCTGAGCAGTAGAGAAGCCCTGTGTAATGAAAAAAAGACTTAAAAAATAGTTTGAGGGTGGTTATTTTCATTATACAATATAACTGGAGTGATGCTGGAAGTTTCTGAGGCTGTTGATGTGCACCCAGCATATCAAGTCTAACAGAAATGCAAAAAATAATCCTTTGCTTTTATTAACCAAAAACCATATTATTCAAATACAGTCAAAGCGGAAAAATCTGGGGGCTGTGGTAAGCCAGTTAATGTATTGGCATATTTTCTTCCCCATTAATGGGAAACTTAGAAGAGGCTGCCCTTTACAAATACATAGCACTTAGGGGTTTCACCGTAATTTCATGGACAATTATTTTCTCCTTTTTGTTCGGATTCAATGTTAATGAGAATTTGACAAGACTTTTGCAAGATCTAGAATACTAGCAACACCGTAAAATTCACAGTCACACAGTAATGGCTAAGGAGGGGAGCCCAGCCTCCACTGATGAGAGTTCTGCATCCTGTCCAAGTATGTAGTCCTTGCTTTTAGACAGAAAGTATAAAGGAGATCAAATGGTACTATTTTCCCTATAATATTTGGTTTTCAAGCCAGCTCCCTTTTCCCAAGGGCCCATCCTTAACAGGCTGTCATCAGGCTCATGCAAGGTAGTGCTGAGAGCCCACCTACCTCAGCGACTAATCTTTTACTTTTGGACGGGGCTGAGTGTGTGGTTTCCAGGTCAGACAAAGTGTATCCCCCAAGGAGAATGATTCGACTTATGGATTTCCTGTACTTTCCTATTGTCTAGTGGTGTCTGGGAGCTAATGTCAGTACTGTGCCTAGTTACCATCAATCCACAAATTACATATTTCAAGGCCAAAAAGTCCTCTTGGAGAGCTTGTTGTTTAGATCAAAAGTATGAAGCAAACGTTCTCGCTCGTCTGTGATCATCTGGGTAGGGATGACTTTTCTCTGTACAGATCACATTTTAAAGTTCACCCTGTAATCAAATAAAATGAGAATAACGTCCTCCAACGTTTCTCTGGGTTAGTGGGTTTTACGCAGTCAGCAGTGACTCAGTGGCATCTCATCATTTCTCATCATTATCGTCCAATTGCTCTGCAAAAGAAAAGCACGTTCAGCAAACAGGCAAAATGGCCAAGAGCTGAAAGAGGAGTGCCCATTTTCCTTTCAAAGTTCACTCTCTTGGTAGGTTAATGGGGCAGGCTGGCATTATCAATTTTTTTATGGAGAAAATTGACCCTGCTATCTCAGAGGCCTGAGGCAAAGCGCCAAAAGGAGAATCTTATTTCCAGTTATGCTTGTGGACACAGATGCTCAAATACAAACTGGAAGAAATAGGCATGGCCACAGACAATCTAAGATAATGCTGTAAAATAACAATTTCTTTATGTCAAAACTGTGTATATACAGAAATATTGCCAGTGCCTGTTGTGTGCTTGATGTCTGTGATCCCAAAGAATGAAACAGAGAAAGAGCAGAGTCCTCTGTGCGCATCTATCTATAAGTTTATAAACATGCATATACAGTAGAAAATACTGCAAAAAAAATTTGCTGCACGTAAACCTGTTATATACAGTATGTCAGGGTTCGTAACAGATGTATGGTGATAACGATGTCTGCATGACTAATTGCAGGGTCATTTGATAAACTGATCCCTCCTGTCCTGAAGGGCACTCACTTCTGACCTCTTCACCTACAACATGTTTTCATGCCAGGGCACTTCCTGGAGGACTCGAATTGATGAGCCTCTGTCTAACAACAGCTGCCTTTGAAAAATAACCAAAACGTATGTATTGCCCCCTCTCACACAAGGTCTTTATTTAAGATGAATATATTGCTCCAAGTTGCAGTCTGCTGCAATAGTTGGTGCTGGGTTTATTACAGGTTTCAGATCCACCAAGCCATTGCTTTCAGCGCTAGGACTTTGTTGTATCCTGATCCAGTTCTCATCCATGTGGTTTGGGTCTCTCCATGATCTTCCTTGCAATCTCAATCATCATCGTTCTAAAGGTCCATGTAGCCATGCTCCTAATTACCACGGCACTATCTGGAAAGGAGGAGACGTTTATGTCAGCTGTACGTGTTTTTCTATTTCTGAAGTCTGCTCATATGGTTTTGTGGTACAGGACTTCACAAAAGAGGCATGGAGAACAAAAGCCTATAAAACGTATTTTGAGTTCTCTAAAGAACGTCCAAAACATGGCTTCTGTAAAATAAGTGACATATACAGAACGCAGAGCAATCTCACTCGGTATCCAGTAACACTGGATACAGTTGTTTAGGTCGGCTTGTACAATTTCCTTGTGGATGTCTGCTCTTCGGAGCAACTTCACTCTCTCTGCCAGTAAGTCTTTCTAGGCTGCTCTCACAGTCTGGGGCATGTAAAGTACCCTCTTAGAGCAGCATGGTTTTGAGGTTATGCTCTCTAGAAGAAAGAGTGAAACAGAAGCTTTCACTGGAAAGCGTTCAGAAATATCCAGCTATTGAAAAGTATGGGGTTTGGGTGATGGGAGCAGTAAAAATTCTCACTTACCCATGAGTTCCACAGGCTCACAAAATGCACTGCAAACCACACAAAATCTTGAGTTGTTCTATTTTTTCATAGATCCTATCCTTGCGCCCTCCCCCATTTCTTCCTATTGTCAGCGTTATGCATCTCCAGTGCTGTAATAATTAACGGTTCTAACAGCAAGGGTGAATGAATGGGAGGAGGTGGATTTTTCTTGCTGAAACTGCCTGATCATCAATATCCTAATTGTTTCTTAATTAGATTTGATGAGTTGAAGTTGTGTTTGAATTTCCACCTCTGAAAAGACTATTAGGAAGCTGTCTGCCCTGTTAGTCTTGCAAAAACAAGCACTTGTCGTGTACCTTTTTATTTTTAATTCTATTGACATCTGACTATTATTTTCCTGTACTTTTTCCAGTTTTGGGTCATGTATTACACATTCTCTAAATAGTGAATTAGTGGGAGCTGATCTTTGATGGATTAAAAAATAACACATTTACATTCAGCTTTTAAATCCTGGAATCAAAGACAGTTTTTTACTTGCAATATGCTTTAATGTAAGAGGTGTCAGGCTGGAATGGATAACCAGCGCTCCATCCACCTTTCCACATTTTTTAATGCCAGGAAGTGAGCTCCTTTCATGTCTCCTCACACAGCTCGGTGTCAGCTCTTTAAAAGCCTGTCACAAAGATGAAGGCTTGATTTCTGTAATTCACAGAAGTACAGTTTTTTGAATGAAATTGCCCAACATGCCTTGCACAGAAGCAGCGGTTACAGACACTAGTAAGAAAATGTCAGTGAAATTCATAATTGTGACAAATCCAAGGACAGTCATGCTGCCTCTGAAAATAAGTATTATGTGATATTTTATAATGTCCTGTATAATTTAGGCATTCTTCATCTCACGCAGATTCTGACAAGCCCATTGGAAATTACCTGGGGCAAGCAGGAGAACCTAAAAATCCTTTCCTACAGCCTGAATTGCCACTCTACCACAACTAAACTATATGGAGAGATATTTTCTCTTACTGGTGTGCACATCTAGCATACTCGAGGCTCTTCCTGCTGTTCTTTAGCCCCTAAAAAGCTGCGAAGGCACCATGGGGTATCTATCGGAGCAACACATCTTTGAAGATCTTTTCTTGTGTAGCACTTTGACTCTGCTGAAGTGAGGTTGCTTGTAGCATCAGGACAGGAACTAAGGACTGGTTTCCAAAACAAGATGTGTCCCAGCAGTTGTGAAGTGTTATCTTTCATCCCGACGGAAATACATGAAAAGTGACTGTTGGTTTTTTCTTCAGCATCCGTTATATGCTTGGTTAACCTTGTTTTCACAGACATGGAGAAAATTAAGTGGCTGCCTACTCGTTTATGCATCCCTTAATTGTACATGCGGCTGAAGTAGCTGTTGCCTGAAATTCAAAAACTGGGTTCCTGGAGCATTTCTAGGAGCATTCCTACTGAGCAGGTCTGATGCTGGTCACGTAACTCACATGAAGACAGAAGTGTGGCCATGATACTCAGGCAAACACCTTTGGCGCGGCTGCTTTTTAATTGGCGACTGGAAAGCACGGCTTGCCAAATTCCGGGGCCTGCCTGTGAAGAGGCAGTTTTATTAAGATCGATGTCCAGCCGCGTGTGCTGCTGAGCGCTCGCTGCTTCTCCATCGCCTACTGAAAGCTTGCGAGTCCACAGGTTTCCTCTGCCCACGCCTAGTTGAACAAAAATGTCTTGTCAGGCAGCCGAGAAAAACAAAAGCAGTGCGAGGAAGGCAACGCGACAGAGTTTCTCGTCTCCTCCGTCTGTGAAAACGGTACCTTTTAACTTGGCGGGAGTCACAAGGCAGCTTTCCGCAATGTTATGTCAGCTAAAGCCCTTCTGACATTTCAGCAAATAAAAAAGATTAAGTGCCATTTCCTTACGCTTTATTGGAACTTAGACCATCAACCCGTTCGTTGTATAGAGCTTGCTTTCTAATGTACACAAAACACAGAAAACAACCGGAATTATACATAAAGTTAAGCCTATAGGGTAAACTCATTTCTACACGCACATGAGCTATTTATAGCTTCTAAATTTATTTTCTGGTAGAAAGTTTGAGGAAAGCGTGCGCTACATCCCCAAATTGCTTACACTGCAGCCCAGTCTTTAGAAAAGTGTTGGAGGAAGAAAAGAGGTCTGCTCGTCAACTTTTATTCTTTAAGAATGCCATAGTCAGTTGAAGAATAAGCAGTGAAATGAAAAGACATGGAATCAGACATTTTCTGAAGCCTTGCTTTTTTACAGTTCTTTTGACATGTCTTCTTGAGAGACTTTGAAGGAGTTTGGAGTTGTCACGGTGATTTGTGGGTGCCAAAAAAGTCAGAAAACCTCAGGGATAGAATCTTAGAACAAATGTTTTTATTTCTGCACTGCGGTATGGTCAATGCAGAATAATTAATGTTTGTGAGGCTCCTGAAGAACAAAGTATGCACTATGGGCCTTACTCACGGAGTTGCTTTCTTTTACTCCGTTTCATAGTGCCTATGAATAACCCACCCAGCTGAAACCATAAAGCAAACTAGACTGCTGGGAAACAGAGTGCAGCCAGGCTGTTGATACAAGCAATTAGTGAAGAAAACTATGTAAAATGAATTTTTTGGTCCGAACTGAAGGAAATTGTACAAGAATTTGAGTCTGGAAACATCTGAATATGTCTTCATTTATTGCTTTTCTTGCGGGCCTGGGGGCATGAATACCAAACACAATGGGAAAAGTTCTGAAGTTTCTGTAACTAAAAGCTTCCAAAAAGTACATTGGAAACCAAACTAAGTGCAATAGCTTCAGAGAAACAAGAGTTGGCAGCATCTAAGAGACCAAATGTCTCTCAGAAGATATTTTGCAAGCATCTAGAGTAGTTAGATAAAGAAGTTCAGGGAACTTCAAACTTTGCAAAACTAAACAGATGGGAGGAAGCAGTAAGCAATTGGGAAGGCGNGTAGTTAGATAAAGAAGTTCAGGGGAACAGAAACGCATCCTCAAAGGGAACTTGCAAAAATATGGAAAACTTAAGGACTGGCCAGGTAGGTAGAAACTGCTGTGAGCTAAATTGCTAGAGTTGATGACTGATGTTTAGTTTGCAAAACTAAACAGATGGGAGGAAGCAGTAAGCAATTGGGAAGGCGGGGAGGGAGGAGAGGGGAAGGAAGAACTGTTAAGTCACTGCTCACAAACCACTGGGACCAGAACTCCCAGCCTGGCAGCTTCCAGCTCTAATTTTCAGCTTGTTGGCCTTTTCTTTTTGCAACGCTTCTATTATTGTGATTTATAAATAGAAACCAGCCAGACCTAAAGCGTTCTGAACAAAGATTTCATAATCTTGGCACTTTGTCTTTTTATGTTACTTTTACAGAGGGAGGGACTGGTAGAAGAGACTCTTTTTAAAAGTGTGGCATATTTTGAATTCTACTTTCTAGCCTGTCTGCCTTCCTGTTTTGGCCAAGGATGGGTCCTTTCTTGATCAACTAATGTGTCACAAAAGACCCCAAATCCATAAAATCTTAGGATTGCTATGGAGGCAGTAGAGCAGCTGATGGTGGGGGTTGGATGAGATGACCTTTAAAGGTTCCTTCCAACCCAACACATTCAATGATTCTATGATTTCATAACTACATCCAGGCTACAATAGGCGTTTAGTTCTGTCAGCACCAACTGCATCAGAGGTGACGGCTCCGCTTGCCTTAGAAAAGACTGCAAACCCAGCCACTAGATGTAGCGCTGACCTCGTCACACCTGCTTTCACGGGTCTGTGCACGGGATGGATTTATCTGACCATCCATCTCCCGGCAGCGTTGCTGGCCTGTGATGGACAAAGCGCTGGCGCCTCTTGGAGAACGAAGTGCGGAAGGTGGTGCAGGCCACGACAAACGAAGGGGAAATGAGAGCCGTGCAAGCTTGGCATAAGTGCTGAGCAGCTGTACTATCCATAGGATCCTTCCCTCTTAAGTTTACCATGAATTTATGACAGGAAAAGAAACAAACTACTGTAGGAGACACTTTGTCAGAAAAATCCCATCCTTCCATGAAAAAAATGTATTTGTATGAGCATAACCTATTAAACTGCACATAATCCGACCACCGTGGTCTTAGAATAAAATATTTTCCCTTTTCTCCCCCTTGTGAATATATTTTGCAGTGTTTCCCCCCCCCACCCAACAACCATTTAAGGGACAAATGAGTTCATGAACTTCATCGATAAACAAGATTGCTCCTGTCTGGACTTTTGTTTTCCTTTCAAGAGTTTTGGTGAGACATCTGTGGTTGAATCTTCATGATTTTGGACATATGCTATTCCAACTATTCCTTTATCCTAGCTCCTAATATGGCAAAGCTATTACCACTCAGTAACGCTCATAAACATTTGCATAAAGTGAACTGTGTACTTGAATTGGGGCCTCCAACATATCCTGTTTGATATCCTAGACCTCATAAAAGCAAAGGAAAGACTGATGCAATTTGTGCCCGTCTGGAAGCGAAGTGCTTCTCTCTTTTGCTCACATAAGGAGAACATAACAGGGTACTGCCCACTTTTGAACCAGCTGTGACAGAGGAGGAATTCTTTTATAACGCGATTTAGTAGTAAGCGTGAGAAAAGTATATCTATAAAATATAAATAGCTTCTGAACAGTCCAAAGCATTTTTGGCTCCCATGCTAATCAGAAAGCTGGCAGAGCTTTTTTCTCCTTTGTCGTCCTCTCTACTTGCTCTTCCTCTCTCCTCGCCAGATTCTGAAGGCTGCAAGGTGTGAAACACACAAAGGGCAAATGGCTCCTCAGCCCCGTATCCCGTCTCCAGCAGTGCTTACGCTGGCAGGACCAGGGAGAGTACGAGAGTGGGAAGTGGTTGGAGTGATAGGTTGTGGTTATGGAATGCACGTGTAGTTTCTGAAAATTCGCTGCCTGTCTTGTCGAAACTCCATCAAAGCTAAAAGTGTGTGAAGGGTGACTGAGATAATTTAAATTTTGCTTCATTGATTAACAGGCAAGCAAGAAATGCCTGTGAAAGGGAAAGGACCTACAGAGTTGCCTTTTTTTCCCCTAGCAAACACGGGTGCAGAAGCAGTTCGGCTAGGCCAATGTATTTTCCATCAAATTCTCATCAGTTACAGTGTAAACAATTCTTAGGGTAAGAACTACAATCCATGACTTTGGTCTCCCCGTTTGAGTGTGCCACAAGGCCATATTAACTCCTTCTCTCTCTTCTGGCCCTGCAAAGCTGGATGTCTTGTGATGAAAAACTGCTCCGTAGGAAGGTGAAGAAACCTCCACTTTGGCAGCAGCCAATTTCTTGGTGTTAGGGGGAGCATCTGGAGGTCTGGTGTGAATTTGAATGGTATCAGGCAGCGGATCTTCAATGTGCTGCATTATTACTGCAGCCAATGCCTTGACATGGACCCATCTCTAGCCAAAACCATCCTCTTATCCATTGCTGAAGTGGATGAATGGTGAAATAGGCTGTGAATCTTCAACAGAAATTAATTTAATATATTGAGCACTTCCCTGCAGTCCAAAGATAACAGTATTAGGGGAAGCTGCTATCTGAGATGTGTACTTGCTCATCTGTTCCTTTTTGGCCATCTTGTTCCTGTGCATCCCACGTGAAGTATCACCCTCTCCATCTTCTTATTGGTGCGCTGCCAGTGCCACACTCCAGGTTATCCAGCCCTTTCCAGAGAATAGGGACCTAAACATACAGGAGAGGCAAACTGCACAGCTTAGTTAAGACTGAGCGACACAAAGTTTGTGTTGGTGTGGAGAATTGACCTTAAACAAGAAAATAATTTGGCTTATACCAAAGAGGAAAAAAAATCTCAAATTGTATTTCTTGTGCAATGTACAACAATAAACATGAGGAAATACTCAATTCCCTTCATTAAGGATTAACTATGTAAATATGATTTATTACAACGATTCAGTGAAGACAGCAGTGCTTTATGAAAAACGGAATCATTTGGGTCAGGTTGGCTTTTTTACTACTATTTTTTTAAAGGAGAAAAACAATAGCAAGGTGGCCAGCCAGAAAGCCGAGGGGAATCATTCACATTCAAGGTGTTAGCATTAAAAGGCACGATAGGAAGCAGATGTGCAGAAAACCAAAATAAAACTGCAGGCAGGAAGGAGTACCTCAGGCTACGGCTGTTCCTACTGTACTAGTTAATGAGAACTCCACGAGGAATTATTGATTTAATTACAGCTCATAGGCAACATGTTAGCTTATCTTCTCTAAATGATGCATTAGAATTCTGTGTAGGAAATGTAGGCTTTTGCGTGGTTCAACATGTAACGAGGAGGATGCCTTCGATATTAAAAAAATCAGTCTGCATATGGCGTGCTGGCTACTGTACAATATAATACAGAATGTATTAACCTGATATTATTTTGGCCTGGTATTCACAAAGCAAGAAACCGGGAGACCTGAAAAAAAAATTTGTTTGGTCACCCTATCAGCAGTGCAAGGTGAGGGCTGATACGATTTCATGAGACTTTTGCTCAGTACCAGTACACAATATTGCTTTGGATATGCCCGTTAGCTGAAGAAATGGGGTTTGGTGGGTCGGTGTTTGGCCCTAGGTTGCATGTTAGGTGTGTGCTATGGAGTGACCCAAAGTCTTCTGTCCAGGCTGTCCAGAGAAGAACAAAATGCTTTGTGGCAACACATTCTCTCTGCCCAGAGCAGCCGTGACTGCCCCATCCCTGGAGATGTTCGAGGCCAGGCTGGATGGGGCTTTGGGCAACCTGGGCTGGTGGGAGGTGTCCCTGCCCAGGGCAGGGGGTTAGAACTAGATGGTCTTTAAGGTCCCTTCCAACACAAACCATTCCATGATACAATTTCATGAGACTTTTGCTCAGTACCAGTACACAATATTGCTTTGGATATGCCTGTTTGCTGAAGAAATGGTGTTTGGTGGGTCGGTGTTTGCCCCTATGCTGCATGTTAGGTGTGTGCTATGGAGTGACCCAAAGTCCTCCGTATGTACCTGGGACTGGGAGGACAAGGAGTGACTCCAGGTCCTATTGTTCTCCCCCCGAGGTGAATATGGACCCCAGCGCTTTTCCCTCTCCTCCTGGATCCATGCCCGGCTTTGGCTGTAGTCCAGAGGCTTGCCCTGCACTTGAAATGTCTACTGCGCATGCTGAATCAGGGCTACCCTAATTAATTTCTCTGCCTATGTCTAAGCATTATAGCAAATATAACAGATTCTAAATCGAGATATACTAAAATTATTAGCAGACCCGAAAAAATAGAGATTTCAGGTCATTCCTAAGCTTATAAAAATCAGCGGTTGTTCCTGAAGAGGGACCAAATCCTTGACTTTTAGGCTGAAGAATGAAGGTCAAATTCAGGTTTGTAAGACAGATAGCTATTTATTATGTCCATCTTCAGATGACAAAAAGAAAAAAAATAGTTTTGGTTTGCAAGGATATTATAGGAAATTTAACCCAGAGATTTTCCATAGATTCTGTTCCTTTCACTGATCTGATTCAAAAAAGGGGGAAGGTAGAACAGTGAAAAAAAAAATAAGTCTGGTGCTATTAAATGGTCTCCCGGATGCAAAAGATGCCTTTAGGAACATTAAAGAAAAATTATGTACAGCTCCTGTGTGTCAGGGCTCAAATTTTTTCCAAAAACTTTATTGTTGAACCGGATGTGTCAGAAACTAAACTGGGTGCAATTTAATGCCAAGAAACTGATGGTAAAGAGCATCTAGTACTATATATCACTGAGAAATCATTCCGGAGGGGATAAAGATATGCAACAATAAGAAAAAAAAAAAATAGAAGCAAGTTTCCCTATAAAATGGGCTTTAGAAGCAATTTTCCACTATTTCTTAAAAAATGCATCTTAGTAAAAGATTATGGGCTCTCAGTATGAATAAATATAAAGAAGAAAAAGGGGTATATTAGATACTGCATGGTATCGTAAGCTATGTCCCATCGGTAGTGTACTGCTGGGCCTGTACTGGGGAAGGCACTCCTGACAGGTAACAACATCTATCTACAGGTTTTTGTCAACTGGGGAAGTCCCATATTGATGTATGTATCGAGTATTTTTATTTTTTTTTTTTCTCCCCCATGTGCTGCCGGACTTTAGAGCACGGTTAAGAGATTTCTGTGTCAGGATTATTCTGACATTTGCTCCGCATGGGATGGAAAAGAGCCAAGGTGGAAAAGCCGGAGGGAAGAAACATCCTTCCAGGCGGGAGGCGTTTGGGGCGTTTGAGAGGCATCCCTCCCAGTGTTTCGCTTTTTTTCCCTTAACGTAGGAAGGAGAGGGGGGGGCACAGCTCAGACCCACTCATCTTATTTGTCACTCTAATTAAATATTTGTTGCCTGGCTGCGGTTGCGACTGAAATGGTCCCTTGGGTGTTGTTTTGTGTGTGTGCTGGGCTGGGTGGGGGAGCTGGCTGCTCTCCTGCCCTCCTACACATTCCACAACCTCTGGACATGTAAGATGTTTATATAACTCTATACGTACAATCTGGAATCAATTTTGGCACCAACAAAGCAGATTGTAGTTTGTCGGCAGCCTTGTACTACTATAGGTGTGTGTGTAAATTTAGGAATATAACTATGTATTGGCAAGCTATGAAGCTATCTAAGGTGATGGCAAAGTCCTCGTTAGTTCTGACCGGTGTAGGGAGATGTTGAATTGCTCTTTTTCCATCCTCTTGCTCTGACTAGACTGTATGGGCATAAAGGTATCAGCATTTTTGTCTTCTCTAATATTTCTCCACTCTTCAGGGTTCATTATTATCCCCACGTCACACCAGACTAAGATACTAATGACAGCACATGGGCCAGTACCATACTGGTTTTGGAGAGAAGAGAGGGATACAGTGGAGAAAAGCATAGTTAGCGCGTACTTCTGCGTTTTATTTTCCCACCATGCCCCGGCTTGCTCTCTCTAAATTTAACAAAATATCTCCTCGATATCAGACTGCAAATTTCAATTGCAAGGGCTTTCTCCAGAGACGTCTGTTCATTGCAATCCTGGCTGGGTCTAAAAAGCTGAAAACTTTTCCTTTAGTTTTCTAGCAGTGGTTCACTGATCCTTTATTTTAAAGACACAAGTCAGAAAAAGTCTGGGAATCTCAGACAGACAGAGCCAACGTGCACAGCTATACCAGAGAGTGCAGGGTCACAAAGGAAGAAAATTTAATAAACTGGAGTTCACGTCTTGTTCAGCGGTCAGAAACATGACTTTTTCTATTGTTAATTAAGTCAATGTCATTACATGTACTTCTTGATTCTCACATAAGCTCTTTCATGCAGAACAAGTCCCAGATATTTTCTCAGGAGCACAGAATAAATGTACAGCATGTAGAAAGGTAATGGAGAGCTGTAACTGAACAGTATGCTTCATAGACCACAATGTCATGCTGGAGATAATTACCATTTTGGCTAACTACATCAGGACAAAATCCTTGTCTGGGTTTGGGATGTGTTTTTTGTTGTTGTTGTTTTTAATTATGTTTATTTAGAAGAGAAAGGGTCCTAAATGGTATTTCCATTGCCAAAAATTAGACATTACGACCCACAAACAAGCACCTAGACAGGCAGCCTAATTTTGTAAGGCTTTCGAAAATCGCACAGTAAACTACCTCATCTAAATAGGTGACTAATTAAGAACTGAATTAGGATCACTATGTTATTGTTTATAACTTCGTCTTACAGATCCCTCCTAAAACCTAAAGCGAACTACAAAGAGTGAAGTTTCTGAGCTCCAGAAGCCAAGCCAGCTGCCGATCTCTGTAATATACAGTTCAGCTGGTGGTAATGAGCGGGGCGATATATATTTCTCCCTTTGCTTTAAACTGCCTAAACGAATTAGGGTTTGAATTGTATATTTGCTCTAGAATTTCATCTAATTCCACTCTCATCACAGCACAACATTTCAACATAAAATAAAATGGTAAACTCAGCCGTTCCAAGTCTATAGCTTGTTGACATTGAACCTCACACAGTTCCTACGCCGTCTGCTTGGGCCGACATGGCGCTATTAGATCAACAATACCAGCTGTTTTTTTAATTCTCTTGGGAGCCAAAATTTAAATAAAGCTAAATATTAGGTCTGTGCTTAGATCTATTCTATAAATATTTTCATTAATTTAGGAGACATTTGTTTTGGGGTTTTTTTTACATTTAATTTTTATTGTTGATCTTTACAGTCTTGCATTTGCCCTTGGTTTTTAAGGTACTCATAATAAGTGTTTTGTTTATCCTACATTTGTAGTGCAATTTTTCTATCATGATTAGATGTTTCCAATACGCTTCAGGGTTTGTTTTCTTTGCCTCTGTAGTAACTTTAATTACAGGTCCACATACTTTATGTCACCGAGTATGTCAGAAAGAGCCAGGGGCTGAGACCTGGTAGGATTTGGAATCACTTTCCCCCCTTCTATCTGTCTTAGTGATGGCTTTTGACCCTCAAAAGGTCACTTACCTCTGTGATTTGAAATGCTATAAGCTCTCAAACAGGCAGCAAAGTTACCAGGAACCGAACGCAGTCTCTATTTTTTCTGTATGATACAGCTCCTTTCTGCTGGTTCATACCACAGCTGGAGAAACTGTGGGTATCACAGGCTTTGCCTTGGTGAAAACCACCCTCTGTAGTGGTCCTCTACTTCCCAAATCCATATGTATGTCGAAACAACAATGAGCTGCTCACAGTTGTGCTGAGACCTGATACAGGCTGATCATCTGCCTCAGGGAGTGCAGGGTGAGCATACAGCTGAAATTATCAGTGATGAGTACCTAGACCACACTTCAAGTCACTTTGAGTGGCAAAAATTGGGCTCCTATATGCAGATTTTGCATCAAGAGAGTAACGGAACAGTTTTTAAAACCGGATAAATTAAACCTGTTGATTTATACCTTGTATGATTAATCTGTAGAACGCATCAAGGTGGGACAAGTCAAAGTATCTCAGCAAGGTGTCGCTGAAGTGAGAGCTTGGCAGGGCTTGAAAGAGGAGCCCACGTGCAGTCCGGCAGGGCACGGCGGTGTAACTGGTGTCCAAAACATTAACTTACCCCAAGACTGGGAAACTCACCCAAACACAGCGTTTGGATCTCACCATCAGAGTACTGTTATAGGATAGCCCATGGACACATTGCCCTCTGCTACATCTTCAGTTTTCTTTCTCTGGGTTCTCTAACGATGTTCTGGGGCAGAGCCTACACCGCTCTTCACCTGTGCAAAATTGCTTGGATAACCATGGTGTGCTTTCTCTATATAGTAGGAACAGTGGTTCAGTATAATGTGAGGGAAGAAAGGCATGAATACATAAGCATAATGGTTATTTGATAAAGGTTAAAGGGTTTTATGCATGAAGATGCCACAGGGTTAATTAGCATTTACAGCCAGCAGACAAGACTTTTTCATAATGCAGCTGATAAAGCATCTAGCATTATTTGTCCTTTAACACAGAGTTCACATATTGTATACGGATTTGCCATGCACGCTCGCTGAATTTCTTTCGCAGCCTTATATCAGGCCACCCAGGTCCCAGAGAAACCATGCAGTGCCTTCCTGCCATTGTGCACCAGGAAGCGCCTTGCGTCCCGGGGCCTGCGATTTCCCTCCTTCGGCTCTGGGATGTGTTATTTTTAAACAGCCAGAGTTACAGGAACAGAAATTCGCTTCTGTAGAGCAGAGGAGCCACCGCTGAGCTGCGGGACCAGCTGGCCCCAGCATCCCCATGGCAGCATCCCCATGGCAACATCCCCACTGTNCACTGCAGCATCCCCACCACCACATCCCCATGGCAGCACCCCCACCGCAGCATCCCCATGGCAACATCCCCCCAGCAGCATCCCCCAGCTTGCGTGTCAGGGTGGGCTGGCACCAAGATCCTCCTCAGTTAGGGATGGAGGAGAGGGACGTTGTCAGCATCACCCATTTGCATTCAGTGTTTGCCAGCAGACAGCTTCCAGTGGAGAAGGAGGCAGAGGCAGCTCAGGGGGACATCTCCTCGCCTTGCCGTCTTGATATGCTCACCCACAGTTTGTACAGCACCAGCGCTCACAGGGAATATGAATAAAGGCGCATGTTTTGTGTAGGTATAAAAGAAAATGCTTTTTAATGCTTACAGCATTGTCTGAATGCTATTAAATATAATGCAATGTACTGATTTCACTGAAAGCGGAAAACGAAGCCCAGCTTCTCTGCTCTTCGAGAGTGAGAACCTAAAGCCGGTCATGTTAAGTCACTTCTGTGTGAATCAATGCAAAAAAACAGAAGCAAAATGAATTATTCAGTCCTTGCATCCCTTTGCATGTCCCTTGGCCCAACTTTACATGCCGCAGAGAACTGCTGTCCCCCAAAGCTCAAATACTGTCTGTCTGTGCTGTTTCCTGGAAGATTAAGCTATCATTTTGGGGTGGAAGGTTATAATTTGCAGGCCTTCAGCAGAGATAACTGGGTTTTGTTTGTTTCTGCATAGAGTGGGAATGGGGATAAGGTTTAACAGCAGAAAATAGTATAATTTCCAAAGTATTAAGGAGGATGAACGACAGGAGCTTCAGAAGAGATGGTGATACATTAGACCTGATTCTCCCACTATTTATGCCAGTGTAAATCCGCAGGAATTGCACTCATACTGATTCTCTATCAAATGCAGAGAGGCCCACCATCCTTAAAAAAACCTATGAAATAGTGGGGGGAAAAAATGTCAGGGCATGAAAGGGCACTGAAAAAGAGATGTAAAGGGTTTTATACAGAAGAAAGAAGTTAAGACATAAAATCTGTATATTGGATGATTTAAAATATCCACCAGTTCATACACATTGATTGAAAGGAGAAGTACAACACTCAGCATGTCCCAAATACCTGTGAGACACATCTGGGAATCAGTGATGCGCTTCACCACTTAAAGCAAATATGGAAAGAACTTGATCTCAGACTTTCGCAGCAAATTAGAAAAATAAAGGGTCTTCTGCTTGTGATTTGACTGGCTGCCAATTACTTCTCAAATACATGCAGCGTTGCACAATCCAATTAGAGAAATGGGATTATCAAGTTTGGTTTTGCTTATGTTATTGAAAACAGAAGAATTGAAAATAAAGGGGTGTTTTATTACATGTTATTATATAAAATCATGAATAAAACAACTGGAGGAGATTCTGAATACATTCTGTTGCAGAAAATCATCATTCCCACTGATGCTCAGTGTCAGGCAACATTTCTTCACGGTCATATGTTTTGGTCCCATTTTTCATGAGTGTTTAAAGTAATAAAAAGGGATGAAATACTAACAGGACTGTTTTAACTAGATTTCTCCCCAGAGGTATGTGTTAGAAGGAAATTTTACCAGCCCTCTCCATGCAGCGTGCGGTGAAAGCCCCTCGGCCAGACATGGTGGGTCGCTGCACCTTCCTGCCTCGGAGAAGCCCCTACAGCATCATGGACATTATGGAGAATGGATGTTGAATGATTATTTTGTTACTTGGTCAAGCTGTTTGGGGTAAAAGCATTATATGTCCTGAATCTTTTGGTTTTCAGTTTCTTTCAGCCTCGGCCTCTTGTATGTCATGTTGGTAGCAAGAGATTCCAAAGAGCTTTGGCAACCATTCCGAGTAACAGTGTTTTCAGATTTTAAAAATCTCATCTAGGAACACCATTGTCTCGCTGAGCTGCCTCGAGCGGGTTTTTGAGGCTCCAGCATTATACATTCGTGTTTTTGTGATGCTTAAGTTTTGGAAAAAGAAGCAGAAAATATCTGTCTAATGAACAGTATCCAAGACTTAAAGACATCTCAGATTAGAGGGTGCAATTAAATCCTTAGCCTGAAAAATCCATGCTAAGCCTCTGGGCAGTATCAGCAACAACAGGAAAAGGCTTTTCCTCTGTTTACCTCCAGCACTTTAACTTGGAAATGGCTTTTACTGATGAAGCTGAAGCGGGATTTAACGCCGCAGGCCGGAGCAAAAAGGGTGTCATGAAGGTAGGCTGATAAACCAGACGATTTATCCCAGCTGAAGATTTGGCTCTTAATGCATTGTTAGTTTAACGGAGACGTATTAAAATAATAAAAGGCAGTGAATCAACAATCTTCACAGCAAACCAAGTAGTTTTGGCTACAGAGAGTCCAACCCCCGTAAGAAGTTCTCTTTCTTCAGACAGTTGGACATCAGCTCTGTCTGCTGTATCTTTTTGAGTTTCCTCTTTCTAATTCCGAGCAAATTACTGCATGGAGCTACTTCCAGGCGTCAGAGCCAGCCTCGCGTAGCAGCTGTAGGTGGGATAGAGCGGAGGCAAGCCCCGCTCTGTGGTGCTGTCCCAGCTGGACCAGCAGCAGGCTGCTGTCAAGAGGATGCTCTTCTCCGTCTGTTTGCACAAAAAAACCCTCAAGTTCCTGAAAAGCACGGCGCTTCCCTCCCTCTTAACCTGCCAAAATGGTATCATTTAACCTAATAAATGCCTTTTCCTATAAAAGTTGCCTTCTTTCTGTCGCAGGAGTAATCTGCAAGTCAATGGGGGGAGAACAAGGGGGTCTGTCTGGCAGCATGAGGAGAGAAGTGCCCTGGGTACCCCGTTGCCCCGCGGTTGCTGTCTTCCAACTGATGGTCGTACCTTTTCCTTAGTGTGGTTTGTCCTGGCTTAACTAAGGAAAAAACCAAATAATAAAAAGAGTCTCCAATGCTCTTCAATGCTAGGTGATATAGGTCTGGAGGTCCTGGGAGAAAAAGTTTGTATTTGGAAGTAACAGAAACTTATTACAGGTATGTTGGGAAAGTAAGGGTGTATACTCATAATCAGGATTTTTCTCTTTGTCTCAACATTTTTTGGCTTATACATCATGATTGGGTTCTGCTTTTGAAATGGAAATAAATAGTTAATAATTAATAGTGAATTATTAACGATATTTTTGTGGAAAAAAAAAAAAGCAGCTAATTTTAGAACAAAAATCATCAGCGTCCCCCTCTTGCTCTGTTATTTTCAGCAGCTAACCAGTCTTAATGAAAACATCTTTGAGGGATGGGATAAACTAACTGGCAGCTGAAACTGGAGGAAGTCGACAACGAATGCATTCGCCAGGGAGAGTCATCTGTTCTGTAGCTCTTTAGCCAGTGACCATATACTTTAAATTTGCGTTACATCAGATCTGGTAAAACTGTCAGGCTCTTCTGCTGAGCGTATTGAAGTCGATTCCTGCATGTGGAGATGTTTGTTCATGTTAACCGGAGAGAAATATGACGTTTGCTATTGCTTTAACTCAAATCCACGTGTCCTGACCCACAGAAAGTAAACTTAAATATGGCCTGTATTTAAAACAGCAAAACTATGTGTATGTATGTGGTTTTATGCATATATTATGCAGGAAAAATATAGGGATTATGAATGCTAAGCCCGGGTATTATAGTGGCTTATGGAGCTAGAGTATTACATACATTTAAGAGAGCCTGTGTGGGAATTATTTTTATAAATGTTTCTGAAGTCATCTAAAATAATTTTAATAGTAATGACGGTGGATTTTCTCACAAAATCTGATTTGCCGTGCCCCTGAGATATTTCTGTTGCCAAGGGGCACACAAGCCTTATATATAGCATCTCCTGCTCACTCATGGTTTTTTTTTTCCCAAAAATGAATTTATTGTGAATTAATGTGAGCTATGAGTTTTCGTCATGAGTAATGAATGAAGTGGGGGGGGAAGGAACCAAGTGTTCCTTTCCCATCACTTTTTATTTAAGTTTTTAAAGAAAATCAAAACATTGTGCAGGTGAAAAAGTGAAAAGTCAATATCAGAGTCTCCTGAGAACAGAAAGATTTGTTATGGATTTCCTTGCAGTTTGCTACTTTGCAGAACAAAAGATATCTTAAACGTGAAACAACCTTAAAAAAAAAAAAAAAGAAGGAGAGGGGGGGCAAGAAAA
>VXBO01004453.1:1039466-1074944 GCA_013400135.1 Rhinoptilus africanus | reverse complement strand
GTTGGTGTGTTTGATTAAAAGACGGTGATGAGAGCTTCCCCTGCCAGCCCTGCCAGAGCCCCTGCCCGCCCCAGCAGCCTCATGGCAGAGGAGACGGCAAATTCCACAGGCAGGCAAAGAGGCTGCGGGTTATTCCTCTCTCCCTCCTGTTTCCTTACAGTTTTAGGGAAAAGAAATTCTGAATTACAGCTGCGTCGATATGAAAGGTGACAGTCCCTTTGACGGGGTGGGAGGGGAAAGGTGTTCAATTAGCTCAGAGCTTTACATTTCAAGCAAGGGAAAAAGGCAGAGACGGTACGCACAGCTGAATATCAACCCTTACTCTCAGCTCCAAGTGTAATAATCTGAGCGTGAATAGCACTTTTCATCCGAGAAGCTGAAGTGGCTTGCAGATATTAACAAATTACCTCCCTCACTGATAGAGACAGGAAGCATTATTATTGCGTCTGGGATTTGGGGAAGATCGAGATGCCAAGAAATTAGTTTGTTCAAGATGGCAGGGGGAATCAATGGCAGGGCGAAAGAGGAGTGGAGGGGACTGCGTGAGCGTTGCTGAATCCTTGCTGCTTCCCTGAAAAGTGTTTCTTATTCTTTCACAGCATGCCTTTGATTAAATAATAATAAAAAAAATCCTTTCTCAGATGTCAGACTGTAATAAGGGTCATGTGAGGTATAGGATGACCCTTGCTGCCCAGCCGATGAGGGCTTTTTTATCTATGTGTGACCCGGCCTGTGCATTATAGTCTTTTACAACTTTGTAAAGTGAGTACAAAAATGAGGATAAGGCACTGCAACTGCAGCATTTTCACTTATTGCTCAATGAGGTGGAAGGCAAGGTCAAGCTCTTTTAGAATTGCAAGTCGTTTCCTAGAAATTGTTTTATTTTTTATTGCTGCTGTGAGGTATACCAATAAAGCCAACCTAAGCACGTAGGAATTTCAACTCTGTATCTACCCTAAAAAAAATCTTTAAATTTGCTTTAAACTCTTACCCGTAAAGAACCACGGTGAACTTTCTAGGCTGTCGTAAGGAACTGTTGTGCTTCTCTCAGACCTGGTCAGCTGAGATTGATATTTCTGTGTAAAGTAAAGAAATTAGGCAGTGCCAGAATGGGGTTCAGCCTGCCTTGGTTTTGGGAGAAAAACTAGAAAAACAGAAAACTGCGGAGGGAAGAGCCTCTTGCCCTCAGCGTTTAAACTGGAGAGGTTATGGCTGGCCTCTGTGCCAAAGCTTCAGCTCCACAGCTTGATGTTCCTTTTAAAGTTTTCTAAACAGACATGGGCAGTGCAATGGTCTACATTTCTGGCTCGCTTTTAGTTTCTTATAGTGTCCATGAGCAAATATTAAGTACCACATAGGTATATATTACTACATATATATATGCATGTACATAGGCACATATATATATAAAAATATACATATGAACATAGATGTGGGTATAAGGATTTTCTAGTCTTCCAAGTCCAAACTTAGTGTCTGTTGTCTCTGCCTGCACCAAGATTTAACGAACAATAGGTCTGTGCTCTGCAAGAATGCTGCCTTCGTAAAAGTTATGTGTTAAATGAAATTTAGCTCGTTAATTTTATTTCCATTTACAGTGCAGAGAAAGGGTGGTGGCAAGCAGTGTTCTCTCGATGGAAAAGTCCAAATAGGTTGGGAAAATGCGTATTTCCAAACCTTGAGAATCTGTTTACAGACTGTGGGGAATATAAAATAACATGTGTTTATTGAAAAGGTCTTGATCGAGTCTTTTTGAAAGCCTGTGCCTGAAATAGTCTGCATTTAAGAACCAGAGCACTTTGTAATTTGCTTCCTCAGGTCAGAGCCTATCATACCTCCCAACAGCAACCTATTTTTTTGCAGAGGGGAAGAAATGTTGAATGCTATGACTGCTAGACTGGGAACTTAGTTCAGCTAACATCAGGTTTACGACCTAGAATGGAGGTAAATGGCCAAACCCGATCAACACCCCATTAATCTAAGGATGATCAAGTAACATTGTATTTGGCAAACCCACAAATAACCATGTAATAACTTTGTAATTCTATGGTAATTTCTTACACATGGTTATTGATGCCCTGTAAAATAGTATGTTACCAATAATCCCATATTACCTCTCTGCTCTTAAATATAAGGTCACTGACAGACCATGACTGTTTAATGTACTTTCAGTCTCGAACAGAAATCTTATACAATGGTCATAAAAAATTTAACCTCAGCGGGTGACCCTCTTTGCTCTTCTTTAAATTTTTTTCCTCAGAACATATCACCTATGCATCAGTAGAACTCCAGGTAGTTTGAGGGGTATTAGACTTAGTTCGCATTTAGCCCTTCCTTTCCACTACTTACAATTAAGGTTTTAACAAAGATCTGGGTTGCCTAGGCTGTACCCACTTTCAAGGGCAGAGAGTGAAGACCTAGTTAGTGAGGCAAGTGACTCCTACTAGGATTCAAACCACCCCCAAACCAATCAAATACGACAGTATTGTGCCATGTAGCTTCACCCTCTTTTGGGTGTCAGTCACTGGTGAGTTGGTAGGAAAAACTGGGTGCTCCCATCAGAACAGGAGAAGCAGGCACAGAGACTTGCCTATGAGATAAACTAGTGTGCTTCTAGGTTTGTATGTCTCAGCCCTCGACCTTATTGAACTTAAAATAACTGTATTTTTAATATAAACTTTTATCTTCTGCCTATGTTCAGAGAAATCTGTACTCCTCCACAAGCTGTTATTTTTCTAGGGAATAATTTTTGTCTTTCTAGGTAGTGGATCTCAGTCATGCTCTACTTTTTCCATTCATTCTTGTTAGAAAATATTGAAAGAAGAGATGAGTTCTAACTTCAATCCTTCATCTTAAATACACTTAAAACTACAAACCATTTGGAATGGGATTTATTCTGTATCTCAAGGCCAACCTCTTGTCTTGGTAAACCAGATATTGCAAAATGTGTATCTGGAGTCAGATTTGATTTTGGCCATTATTGCATAGCTCTAGTTAGAAATATCAAGTGAATTAGCAATATGGCCACAGAAAGATCAATCCTGTGCTGTCAAAATGAATGTGGAATTTTGCTATTGACTGCAAGGAGAGTGAGATCAAGCACAGTCAAGAAACAGGCTCCATTCCCACAGCTGGGGCAGGTTTGAAGATGCGCTGAGCACCCCAGAGCAGCCGCTGTCGCTCAGCATCCCCTGGGCTTCGACCCTTAACAAAGCCACGGTCTAAAGCAAGGAGACATTTGCATGCTTTTTTTTTTTTAATGAAAGTTAAAATCTTATTTTCTTCTTTCACTTATGTATGGTTCTGAGGCTGGGAAAGTTATTTTGATGTTTGTAATTCATCAGGGCTGCTGTGTTTTGTACAGCAGGGCAGAAAAATTTAATTGCAGTTATTATCAACCTTGCACAGAGGAAATATGTAACTGGTATTTTTATAACGCTCTCCAAGAAGCTGTTGAGGACAAGACTGGGTCAGCCTTTTTGGAAAAACACCAAAAAAAGTGCTACAAGATGAAAGATAAATCCCAAAAATAGTAACCTTCCTCTATGCACACACAGAAGCGCTTAGTCCCACCAATGGGGTCCTCACGTAGACACCACGAGCTGTCCCCGCACTGGCACGTCAACAGAGTGCTTAATGATTCGCTTGCAAGGGGGATCGGGCCCCCAGCGACTTCATATTCTCTCTGGTCCTGGTGGAACTGGCACACGACTAGGCTTCCTTTCACCCACTGTGATTGTCAGGTAAACAGAGCAAGGGGAAAATAGAGCCATCTATGCCTAGACATGGCAGAGTTCCCTTTCTCTGTATCTACCCTGGAAGTCATATATATGTGATATACTGTGATATACTGGGCTGTGCTGGGTGCTAATGAATAAGAGCAATGCCTCAGTCTCTGGCTTGACACCATGTTCTTCAAAGACACACTTCTGAAGTTAATTAGTTTTTAGAAGTCTGTTTATGTATTCTGTATACAGCTGTGGAGCACAAGGAATCGTGCGGTTTCCGTGACCTTTTGTTGCTCCTAGCAGTGTTTTCTCTGATGCTGCCTTTCAGCCATTCCTTTTGTCCCATTGTGTTATCACGTGCATTGTTCACATCCCTTAAAGATGAAGTTTAGGATGCAAACATTATTTTCATGTTTTACAAGATCATCTGTGGTCCTTGTTCTTCATTTCTATTTGGGCTACAAAGCAGCCTTTACTGGTAGCCATTTAATTTTCAGGAATGTCCTAATGTTAGAGGTGCTGTGTAAAGCCAGATGAAATTGTGCCGTGGGTTCCGAGGACATTCACAGACTGTGTTGGAGAAGAGAAGATGGCACCGATCATCTGCTACTGTGCTCATGTTCACCTGTTGGTAATTGGAGCTACGGTAGAAATTAAGGGTGAATCTCAAGGCTGCTCTAATCTATATTTGATCTACAATGTACACCAACAAGGAGCACGAGAAAGCAGGTGTAAATTCTGGTCTCTTGCAAGCATAGATTCTGCCTTGCTTTTTATAACAAGTCTTGTACAAAAAGAATGTTCTTGTGAAGTTGAACCATGATTTTTCAGTGCATGATCTGATCCCTCTATCTTTTTTTTTTTTAATTGATTCTTATTTACTGAGTCAAGAAGAGTACCTGAAACTGACAGGTACTCCCAATTTCTGTTAAGGGATTGGATAAAGAGAGGTTCTGTTTGGCTCAAGATGACATGTCAAGATTTTGAATATGCAAAGATGATGCAAAGTTAAAAATCTACTTTTCAGGCTGATTGTCAGGCTTATAGAGCCATTTGGATTTACTAAGTCTGCTTGCATGCCTGACAGTCAGTAGGATCATTTGCTGGTATGATGACTACTGGCAGCAGCACTCACTACGTAGTTTTTCTGCAGCTTCCATCCCTCGCCCATGACAGTCCCTGGTCCAGTCACTGAAATCTAGCCTGCTCCCAAATAGAATGATAGCGGCTCACCTCTCAACATGCATAATGCATATTCGGTTTGGCTGAAAATTACAAAATAAGCATTTAAAAAGCTTGTGTTTGATAAGGAGAGGAGATAACCTTAAATGCGATGTTTGTTTGTAAGTGACCTTATCCTCTGAGGAGTATACCTGCGCATAAGGATGTAGAAAATGTTCTTAGCCCCCATAGGATTTAAAATTAGCTTCCAGACACTTGCAAGCAGTGAAGTGCTAATTTAAAGCCTTTTGATGTGTCACAATTCCCTTCAATATGCGGAGGCGAGCGCAGAAAGAGAAAGTGCCAGCCCCCTTGGAAGGGACGGCGTTCCAGCACCAACAACGCCTTCATTGTTCTCCTGCCCGGAGAGGCTGGAAGCAGCGGTGACCCCAAAGCAGTCCCTTTGGAAAAGGAAAACTGCTTTGCAATAATAATTATTCCTCCAGTTCAAAAGACTAAGCCTTCCTCCGAAAGAAATAAAATGATTACAAATTCACACAACAGCTGGTTGAAGTTGAATGAAGATGTCAATTACACAGATGAGGAAGAAAGAAATGGTGCCTTAAAATGCTTCAAAGGAATGGCTACGTATAAATGTGTTTGGTTTTGTAAAAATAGATCTACAGTGCTATGATCGGCCCAATTAATGTTTCTCTTTTGAAAGCCATTCCTTAAATGCTTTCAGTTACTTGAATAACCACAGATTTCTCTGAATGAATAAACCCTCCTGTTACCTTTTCAAAGTGCCTGAAAGCTTGATCTAAAACATTACTTGATCCTCTCTATCTTTCGCAACCAAATCAGTTGTTGTTCACAGACCGAGCAGTGTGTTGTGCTTACTTTATGAACCGCAAGAAAAGGCTCATCCACTGCCTTCCCTGAGGAGAAGGGATGGCTTATTTATTCTGTTATATGCTAGATTTTCCCTCTTGTAGTTAAAGGGATGGTCCAGGCTCCACTCAGTGGGTATGAAACATGGCTGAAAAACTCAGGATGCAACTGAAACTTGATATGAAGGATAGATTGCTGACTGCAGTAAAAAAAAATAAAAGGCTGTTGGGTTTTTTCCCCCTTATAAGACTTTGCAATCCTTTGAACAATGACTACCACGAAGGTGTGAAGGGTTTATTTCCAGTAAGAATTAAAATAGGTCTTGCGTTTCTTACCACTGTCACACCTCTGAGTGTGGTAAAGTTACTATGCAGCATCCAATGAATCATCTATACTTATACATGTGGGATAAAGCTCTGCATGAGAAAAGGGAAAAGTAACTTTTGAGGCTATTTAGACAAAAGCATTCCACACATTAACGTTCTTTACCTGGGTGGGCTTTGTCTTTGTCACAGAATGGGGTTAGTAGCAGGGCCCCCTTAGACCATGCAGTCACTCAAGGGCGAGCAATTTTGTATATGAAATTTCCAAGTGAAAAGCTTGGGGAAATGTAGATGGTATATGACATACAAGAGAACCCGGGTTCTCAGTGCCACTACAAAGATGACTTTTTTGTGGAAGGGCACTGGCTTTGTGCGGTCTCACATCTTCCAGCTCAGGTAGAGAAGGGCTGAGCATTGAACAAATATAAGGACCCACTGCAGGATTCTCTGCAGCCCTGACTTTTCAAATAAGAAACCAACCTGCAAGCGGCGCGCTCTGTTCACAGCTGGCAGAGGGGAAATGATCCCCTCATCTAATGCAATGCAGTTGTTATTTTTGTATCCTGTCAAGTCACCATTTTTAGTTTGTTCTTAATACGTTTTCACAGACAAATGATCTTGCCTATAAAGTCCCTTTCTAGAGGGATCCTATGTACTATCCTATTGGCTATCTATGTATTTTACTGACTCTGACATTTGCTTTTAAAAGTGTGTCACTAGTAAATGTTTAAGTGCATTTTAGACTCTACAGTATTTCATAAAAAACAGTAATTCCCAAAAAGGATGACTGTGCAGTTCCAGGCTGTACTTGCATCCAACTTCACTATATATATGGCAAAAAAACCATATTAGAAGTTAAAGCTCAGGATCCTTGAGAGTCATGATCTCTCCAGGACTCACCAACCCAAATGATACCACGGCCCTTGGTCATCCCCCATTGCTCATGTTTTCCTTGGTGCGCGAGGTTTCAGGGTTACTGCAGAATTGCTGATGACCAGATTCTCATCACTTAAAAGGCACAGATGTGGGATGGAGCAGCAGAGCCAACTCATTCCTCAGAGTTCAGTTCTGTGGTGCGTAACGTATCTGTGAAGGAATGAGTTTGTGAGGTTGATAGCAAACATGTAATCCTTTAAATGGTTATGTCTTCACAGCATTAATATCTGGAATTTTAATTTTTTTTTAATTTCCTAAATGGGCTATGAATATTATATGCTTTTCTGTGCTGGTACCTATCTTCAGCTCTCAGGGCTTTAACCGTCAATGTCATTGTCATCAGTCAACAGACAATATCTTTCTTGGATGATGTTGTTCTGCTCCCTGACAGGAAAATAACTTTTTTGACTTTCATTCATACTGTTTATTGGTCTTGCAGAGTATCTGTTCCTGAAGGAGATTCAACTTTCATACCCGACAAACTATGTTAGGTAAAATAGATGCTTCTTTTTCATTTTTCACCTACTCCTTTTGTACACTTATCTTCTTATAAGGATGCTAAATAACATCTTTATAGGGATGCTAAATGTCAGAGGTATTATGTGCTCAAGCCTTGCGAGCATAGCATCACTTAGCTTAGAAATTCCTAAAACACTTCTGAAATTTTACCTGCATTGCTACTCAAGCTATTTTTGCACGTGGATGGTCTTAAACTGATGTAGAATATAAGGTCAGTGTGGCTGGCAGAGCTGGGTTTGTGGAAAATAAATTCATCTGGGAAATGATGAGAATAGAGTTCCCTTTTGTATTTGCTATCTACTGGAAATATTACTAGAATATCTGACTGTATTGAGTGCTGTTATCTTAAGAAAACTAACACTTTGACTCAGAGTACATGGGGGTGATGGAACAGTAATTCGTGATTGGGTTCATGCTACTATTTGTGTATACACGATAGCATTTTTCTTTTTGTGTGCATGGCACATTCCTAAACTGGAATTCCTAGGCTTTCCAAGTTTCTCTAGCTGCCAAATCCCCCACTGTGACTCTAGCAGTGTTTTGCATTAACTGTACTGAACAGTAAATATTATAAAGAAAATAACCATCACTAAGTATTCTGATAATGCATCTAAACCACTAACCCCCTGAAATTACTTTTGACCAGTTGTATGTAGCCCCAGATTTCAAGGCCGTTTACGATAGCCTTTTTATCTTCTTGTACCGTACCTGCAACATTTTAAATGTTAACATCTATCCTTTGTTATTTGTTTAGCACATTGAATATTGAAACAGTACTTACAACATTGGAACCTCCAAAATACAATACAAAAGAAAAAAATGCTTCCTGTTGAATAAATCAAGAACAACAGAAATCTGTTGACATAGTCACTACTGAAAGAATACACTGCATAAAAGGAAGTTCATCAAAATGAACGGGCACCAATGCTTGGCAGCATCCCAGATTTTAAAATTAAATTCTAGCTTATTTTTTGTTGGAAAGAATGGAGAGAGAAAACTAAAGTTGTTCTTCCTGCATTTAAGAATGCTACACTTCTTATATGCTCTTAAAACTTCTAAAATCCCTATTGAAGAATGAATATTTCTTGTAACCTTTTTTTAATGAGACAGCATGTACAGTGTTAGTTTGTTGGACCNAGAATGAATATTTCTTGTAACCTTCTTGTACAGTGTTAGTTTGTTGGACTGTTTCTATTTTTAATTTATTTAGGGATGGGTTCTAAATGCTAAAATAAATTACAATGGCGTGAATATTGTCCAGAACTAAAAAAAATAAGGCTACGTCAGGTGTAAACAAAAATTTAGGAAATACTAAAAAGAAAGCTGCTGTCTAAAAAGGTATGAAATGTAGGATTTCTTCAGAATTCCTAATGAGACTAAGGTGACCTAGGAAAGGTCAAAAGACTATGATACCAAACACCAAAGAACCTCATTATGAGCAGCTACTCTGAAACTGAATAATTTTGACTGAGAAAGTCACGGTTAGTGTTGGGGATTGTTAAAACTAGTCTAAACGTGACTGAGTAACGAAAGTGGTATTGGTTAAGATCAGGCAATATATTCCTTAGGTTTTGAAGTACAGACTGAATAAAGTCACGGAAAATGACTTTTTCTCTATGTCCTTTAAATCAGCTTTTTACAGAGATCAGGAAGTATTCTGTGGATATACAAAATGAGCTTGGAAAAACTATTTTGGATTAGGAAGATTGATTTGGTAATGACAGAGCTTGCTGAGGATCAGAGAAGTGTTTTTAGTAATGAAGAGGGGCTTGGGGGCTGGAGAAGGAATACAGATCAGTGAAGGTATACTGAAAGGGGGAGAAAGAAATAAGAGGGATTAGACCTGCCCAATGGGAAGAGAATTCCCTCTGTGGAGCTGTTTCAACATGCTCAGTAAGCGTCCAGTGAAATGCCGATCTGAGCATGCACAGCACTTTCCTTTCAATTATATGGACTCCACCTTCCCAGTTAGCTGCAGAGAACTCACGTGCTGTGAGAGCTTCGCAGTTCAGGAAAGGTCTGTAGCACTCGTGCTTGAAACAGAAAGTCAGGTTGAAAGAGGCAATTTGCCAAGAACAAGAAAGAAAGGTGTCCTTACCTCCGAGGCACTGAATGGAAGTTTTAATTCATCTTTTAGACCTTCTTGCAATAGGCAGAGACTGTAACAGGGTTTGCTATGTCTCTGTTTCTAAAACACTTTTTCTGGAATGCAATTTTTGTCCCATTAAAAAAAGAAACATCCGAAAAGCCCAAAACAACCTACAGCTTTTCCCAACTGACTGTGGTATAGAAACATGTGGAAGCCAGATCTTCCACTGCGCAGAAGGCAGAAAGCAAGAGGAGTTGTTTATTTGTTGGGCTGCATTTGGAACAACAACTCTGAGCAAATACATAGAGAGGGAGAGCATCCATGATTCTGCATACTTATTGTCCTCAACTGTGAATTTGTTCCTATCTGCTGAAATTACATTTCTTTCCTGCTGGGTTGAAACAGCAAGGAATGGAACTGAACTTCATCAGCTCGGGTGAGAAACGGTTCACAGTTCAGCTGGGAATTGGCAATCGTCAGTTTAATACTCTCTTTCAAGACATACTAAGTTTAGGAGAGCTACTTACTTCTCATTTATGTGATGTCCTGCTAGCACTCTACCCTGTTTCAACAAATCAAGCCAGTTAAGTGTTCTGTTTGTAGGCTGAGGATGACAGGTTCCACAAAAGAATATATAAATAATTAGCATCGTCCAGGCACAGGGAATTGCAGTGGTGGCTCTCTCTCCTTGCTCTTTTATGTGAGCTCCGTGTTGAACAAGTGTATCATTTACTTTTAATGAAATGTTGTGCTGCCTCCTGGAAGTGGTGTGCCAAGGGGCTGTAGGCAAGGCGTATGGTGAAAACGCTGTGCTTTGTCAGCTCAAGCGCTCTCTCGCTCTCTTTTAAAACAAAGTTACGTCTTTAATTTATTACCGCTTTTCTGCGCTCTGGGAAAGCTCCTGTGAATGCGGGTGTCGATTTCCAGGCTCGATTCCTGCTACCCTGGAATGCTTCAAAGGAGTTTGCTTTATAAGGTGAGCTCAAGCACCGCTGTGAAAGTCCCTAGGTCTTTCTTCATCTGCTCGGGGGTCAAGAAAGCGTTAGTATAAGCTTTCCCCTGCCATATATCTCAGATCCCCTCTTGTTCCATGACGTACCACGTCTTGGGGAGATTCTCTTCTGAGGCTGTTGACCATTTGTGCCAGCCACCACCATTTTCTGCAATTTGCATAGGATTTTGGCTTGATTAATCAGCCTGTCAATTCTTTATCTGGAATGAATGCCAGGATGGCAGTGAGATTTTACATTCCAATAACTGCTGATAATGGTATAACGTTTGAAAAGAAAATGGTGAGGTTACATTTAAAGACTATAGCAGAGCCTGACTAAAAAATTAAGCTTCTGAAGCACGTTACAAATATTTGTGGTTTGCAAAGTAGCAAGAAAAAGACAGAACCGCCATTTAAGAAAACATTTATAATGCGACTGGATGACTCTATGACAGATTAGACATTTTCATTCTGGAAGAAAACATCATTAGCTGGCCAGAATTAAGTAAAGATGAGGAAATCTTTTCCATATACTCAAGTGTTATGCTTTGCCTGAAGTTCAAATGCTAACTCTGATATGATTTAAGGTGGCTCTGATTTCATGCAAATATCATGTTACTAGTGACTAGAAGAATTTTAAAAATAGTGAAGTTAAAATTATACGAATCTTTGGAAAATGACACACTAGCTTTAATTCTTGTTTGTTTGGTTGGGGGTTTTTTTTGCAATGCCTACAGCTACACTAAAAAATGCTTTTTGTTTTTAAAAAAAGCAGGTTTGCTTAGTGCAAAGTTTTTAATATTCTGGTTGCTTGGCTAAAGTGGTGAAGTTCTTTTGACTTCATAAATTTCTTTCTGATGCAGTTAGCGGTCATGAGCTTTTCACAACTTGGAGCACTACATCAAAATAATGAATGTAGCTAAATTACCTTACGGTATTAACCAGCTTAGTCTGCCTTTTGCTATTATGCTCAGAGGGGCAGTAGTGCATGTGTGTGCAAACACCAGGGATGTCGGAGTGAGTAACTGAGTGGAGCTGTGACAACCTGTTCCTGGAGAAGGCAAAGTCAGAAATGTCATTCTGGAGTACTGGAATATGATCCTTCTGCTTGATGTTCTGGCTTGTGATCTACAGTGACAATCAGAAATAAGCGTAGGTCTTTCTTCCTGGTTAATTTTCATGTTAAATTATCACACAAAGTAGATTGGTTAATGCTTGCATTCCTATGTATGGGCAAGTATTTAAATACAAAGTTGGGGGAGCTTCACTGTGAATGTTCTCCCCACACACTCAACACAACCCCCTTTTTCCCTCTATGCAAAAGCAGTGCTCTTTATGCTCTGTTCCACTTCTTTCCATGTTGACGTTTCACTAAAATTTGGATAGTTTCAGATTTGAATACAAATTTAAGTACAAATCTGTCGTATCAAGGGTACATGTCATCTCTGGGAAGCTCAAAGATATTCCTGCAGCTTCATAGCCATGCCAGTGAATGCACAGACAGTGGGAGTTTTCCACTATTGAGAGGACACTCACTAAGCTTGAATGTACCTTTTTAATTATATGATCAATAAAAGGTCAGGAGAAGTCTTTGTAAGGCACTGTGTTGCCAGGAAAATTTCTGTTTGGCTCATTGGAGAGGAAAGGTATATAAGTGGATGCACTATATGCCTCTCCTTTAGCAGACTGTGAAGAACTATTAAAGAAAAACCCTGATTTTCATACTTCATGTTTATTCCGTAAGAAAATCTTGAAACGATTTTATGGGGGACTCTAGGAATCTGTATAGACCTTTTCTCAAAATGAAAATGAGAGGTAGGAAAATTACACAAGCACAGACACACCCCAGTAAGCACTTGAGAGGCATTTTGGAAGTCTGAAAGGGACATACAAAAAAACTTTTTCCTCACATGCAGCAAATTCCTAGAAATGGCTCGTGGGTGTCTGGGGCAAGATCCTTGTGAATCCAGGAGAGCATCTTCAAAGATGTCAAGGACTGGCCCATGTAGAAATCAGCAACAGCAGCCGCCTTCATGGGAGTAGAACTGCTCCGTATCTGACCCGCTGAAGAGTGCTAGGAAAAAATTGTGTCAAGTCCTACGACAGTGTATATATGGTCACTTAATAAAAATACCCCTATAATTCAAGTAGCAGGCGCTAGACTGTTCAGGTATTAGGACACTGTACAGTTTCCTGTCTGCGCAACAAAAGACATTCAGTACTGCCCTCCGTACTAGCAGACATGAACCAAAAAAGTTGACATGAACATCCCCTTTGCAGCAAAAAACCACATTATATAAAGAAACTCTTTCCAGCATCCTCACTTTATACGCACTCTCTGTTCTTGTTCGTACTCAAATTACTAACAAGAGTCCTAATAATTATGGGAAGAAAGAGCCTCGAGTATTTTGAGACTACAGAGGCTGAAAACTGGGGTTTGATTAATAACCAAATAGGTTAGTCAGGAGGCCTGAACGGGAAGATGTAAACAATTCACATTCTTAGTGAAACTGGAGGACTTTCCGTAATGTTCGGGTTTTTTCATGGCTCATTAGAACTTACTGGAATCCCACCCAGTTAAAAAACAAGTTCCATTCATGAGTTTGATGTGTGTTAGGCAGGCGACAGTTTTGAGTGCTGAAGGTGTATGGCACAAGACTCATCTCTTAGTGTGAATATCTTTGTATTCCAGCCCCCCGGTGTGTGATGGGAATGTTTCCAGTAGTATTGAATTTCCACCAACGTGGCTTATAAAGATTTGCAACTATAACAAATAGTTGCTTTCATAACAAGTATTTCGGCTTGTACTCTGCATAATCTGTGAAACACCACAGCACAATGATTTCCCTCAGTTTCACACAGTAGAAAAATAAATCAGTTAAAATCTAATACGCTGTATACAAAGACTGAAGGTGCCTTATCTTTTTTTTTTTTTACTCAGATGTACATAATAGTCTTAAGTATTAAACTGAATACAGAGTAAAACTTACAAAAGTCTTCAGATATGTTAAGCTGTACTTCTGTTGGTTTCATTGAGCTTTGTTTTCCAGACTTTGGTAGCTCTCTAGCAGTGTTGGTAGTATGGAAGAGTCTGATCCCTCTGCTGTATCTTTTTGCTGTAAGCTGTAATTGAAGGTTATGTTAGATCTGGGTTCTTCTTTTATTTAAACCTAGGGGTTTTTGTTTGTTTGCCCTTTGGAAAGCATGGGAGGGCTTAATGTTTTTTCTGTGTGGAGGATTTTTCAGTTAGACACTGTTATTTCATCAGTATCCAACGTTGTTTCCTACTTAGCGGAACAGACAGAGGCAGGGATCTCTGCTTTGACCTGCTGAACGACTTGAACTTCTGAAGTTCTGACTTTTCTCCGATCCAAAAAGTGCTGCACTTACCAGTCTCTCCAGTCCAAAAATTTTTAGAGCCAAGGCGCTACTGTGTTTGAACAGTCATACGGTCTCAGTGATGATTTTGCTAAGAAGAAAATCCCATTTACTTCAGCATGAGTTTTTCTCTCACGCACTAAATCTCGCTCTCGGTATCCCCAGCCAGTGTCGGGATACATGTGTTCTAAGTGTTGGTGAAGGTTCCCATAGCAGCAGAAGAGATGCACTGCCCAGCGCAGAGAGCTGCATGGGATCCCACCTTATCACAGTCTGCTCTTCGTGCTGAAACTGTTCCTCTCTCTAAGGGGGGAGAGTATATTTTTAGAGGTGATCATCTGCTTTCAAAGGGAAGGACTTTTCTTCAGATGCCTAATTGATTTGGCCTTGCTAATTACGAGCTTGCGTGTTTTGTTTTCAGCTGTCTGTCCGCAATGTTCGACAGCGTCCTCAGGACATTGTTTGTGCGGCTCCCTCGAATTCCCTTTTAACTGGTGTCTAAGCTTCAAACTGGTTTCCTTGCAGGCAGGTCTACAGAGATTTACTCGAACCATGGGAACCACAACTAGTCAGCAAGCGAGAGGAAAAGGCCCCTCTATTGGCTCTGTCAGGAAAACTCTGCTCATAATTAAACTCTGCTTAAGATTTATGGATCCAGTGCAGCGGGCTTGATTGAGCTGCTTATCAGTTTAGGGGAACCTCATTATTTCAATTTCCAAGTGAAATCTGTTTCAGAACAGAGACAACTCAGCAGGACCCTTTATTGAAATATTTGGTCTGCTTAATAACGGGCGGCTACTTGTTAATTATCAGGGTGGGGAAGCAGGTCTCATTATCAGGATGAGTAGTCACGTCATCCCAATATTTTTCACATCAGTTCTTTTAAGAGGTCCAATAAGATGTGAGCAATAATACAAAACTTCATGCAAGCGCTGAACTTTAAAGCGAAATACGTGTTTTTTCACTTCAGAGTAAGAAAACCTTTGGTTTTTACAGGAAAAAAAAAAGTTAAAAAAAGTTCTTGTTCCTTTTAATCCATATAAGGACACTCACACTCCTACCAGCTATACAAACAATAAAAATAAAGTAGCAAGTGTTTTACATTTGGAATCAATCTATAAAAATTTAAAAACATATCTCTGGTTGCTTGTTAAGTAACAGCACAAGTAAAAGATTAGCCAATTTGAAAACACAATCAGATTTGGATAAAAAAAAAGGGGAAAAAAGTGAACATCACTGAAGCAAAACACTGGTGTTTCTTGAGAGTCTTGTTAAGGTTTTGCAGCCAAATTGAAAGGAATATTGGGATGATTTCCTACCACTAATGGAACTGTGGCACCCCTTAGATACTTGTTAAGTCTGGTTATTTCTTTTCATCCTCTTGTAACAATTATCTAGCGACCAGTCCTTGCATAAAATCAAGAGCAGAATCATTTCTATCTAAAAATACAGAACGTCCTGTGACTTTTATTCTTCTGTAGTTACGCATTCCTCCACCCCACTGGAATGGACGGAATTGCTCCACACAGTAAGGTGGTGATCACTTCATTTCATGAAGAATCTCTTCCCCTTGGCTTAGCTAATTGTTTTTCTTGTCATACTTGAGAATATGAGTTTTTTCCCTGCTCATACTTTATAAAAGGATGCATTTCCCAAGTTTGCCAATTTTTCACAGGCAGGTAATTCCACATCTTCACTGCTACCAACTCTAATATCACAAGTCAAACACCACTTTATAAGTGCTCCAGCTTTTTTTTTTTATTTTGGGGAATGAAGTGAAGTATAAACATTTCCTGCAAAAGTACATATAATAGAGGTTTGTTTGCCAAGTGGTTTTATTTTCCTCTTTGGCTGTGACTCTCAGAAAATATTTAAACAGTAATGTAAAAATAAATGAATAAATTTTCTTCATTACTATTTTCTTTCCCCGCAAGAATATGCGCCTCAGGGACACAGGGGTATAGAACAGATTAATAGGGAAATTTTAGAGGGAGCCCCTTGTTAAATATTGGCAGTACATCACTGTACTAGAAAAAAAAGAAAGTTGGTGCCCACGGAGTTGTGCCTGATAACTGATTGCAAGACGCCTTCAAGGCTGCAATTTATCTTCAAGAAATGCAATAATTAGATCTCTGTAAGCTTGGGCTGTCTCTGTTCAGTAAAGAGACAGATATGATTTCATTATTCAATTCCTGTGAGGTCATTAGTGAACCTGGAAATCTATTCAGGCTGTCTGGGTTAACTTGGCTTCCAAGAATGAGAAGGAATAATAAATATATTTTTAACAGTGACAGAGAAGAACTGAAGCCCTACTGTTTATTTGAACACGCTTAGGAAAAAAAAAAAAAAAGGAAACTTCCTTGGTACTCTGGTGTCATTGTGTGTGTCAGCAAAGCACCCACCTGAGAGCCCTGCTGCCCATACGGTCGCACTGGGTCTCTCTGCCTTCCAAAATTTGAACTCCTCACCTACTTGCAAAAATAACTCGCAGAATCTTGCAAGTTTAGTGATATTAACGCATACCTCTTAACTCCCGGGCACCATCGACACCTACACTGGCTAGGTGTTCCTAATGTATAAATGAGTAGCTACCCAACACTTTCCAACTTAACTTTTACCGAGAAAAAAATTCACATGGGGAGAATGCAATAAAACCACACCAATCTGGGGGCGGGGGGGTGGTGGTTAAGTACATATGTACATGTAAAAGGTTATAATCTGTCACCATCTGAAAGTGTTAGCTCCTGTTTCATTGAAAGAAGGTGTTACCCAAGGCTTAAATCACTTCACTGGCCGGCAAAGAGGAAAGTCAATAGATGTATATGTGATGTATCCAAACTGCATCTCATTTGTGTGGTATTATACATAGGTAGCACCTAACACATTCACCCAGCCACCCAGCAGCCAAGGAACTACACACAATACCTAAAAATTTTGTCATTTTATATTACACTATTATCAGGAACTGGAGGAGTCTTTTGGTACACATGATATTTGTTAATACAGGATAACAGAAGGCAGGAGGATAATTAAGGGCTGAAACACCTCAGTACATAATTATTTACTTACAGAAGCACCTGTATTTTAGGGAAACCCAATCCAGCTCTCTTGATTTCAATTTGAAAATGAAAACAGAGAAACAAGTGTGTTTACATTGAAGGTGCCAGTAGGAGAAATAGAGGAAGAACAGCAGGATGTGGTCCAAACTAAGCACAGAAAGGTCAGAGCAATGATAATGAAAAAGCAGTTAAAAAAAAGAGAAAAAACAGAAAAGGAAAAGCAGGAGGAAAGCACAAGAATCATGTTGGGGTTATCATAGCAGAATCTGAAGCTCTGTCCCTTCTCTGTTTTTCCTGGAGGCTGAGTGAATAGGTAAGCAGACCATTAATCCTACCTCAAAAAAATCCATTTCTCAACTGTGAGCAGTAGGAATCCCTTCTATTGTTTTTTCAGCTTGAATTGTCGGAAGCGTTAAAATTTACTCCTAAGTACATCTCAGATTTCTCCTTTTCCCCCTTTACCTACATGCTCCCAAGTATTTTATATGTATATTTATTTGCATATATACACATGTACAAATGTGCCTGATAACTCTGAATACAGTTAAGTATTAATTACATTGCTAAGGGGAAATGTTTCCTTTTATCATCTCCTTCTCCATTCAAGTGCTGTGTGCATCAGAAGCGGAAACAGCCACAGGCACAATTTACGTGTCGTTATTAGGTTGTGAAATAAGCCTGCTAACTGCCTTGCTCTCTAAAAAACCCTCAGGATGGCACTGCTTAGTGCAGTGGTAATGAACGGAGGGGTTTAGGCGTGCCCTTGGACCAGAGGACAGTGTGAGGAGCAGTGTTTGCTGAGATTCTCTCTTCCCTGGTTTTGATTAGGCAGCAGCCCGCTGCAAAGCCACGGGCTGGAACTCGGCGACGCTGCCTGTCTTTTGCCTAGGAGTTTGCTCTTGCACAAATGAACGCGCCAGGTTTCTAGCCTCCTTTCTGGCTACTTATTGAAATCAGATGTCTGTACGGCAGGTCCTGCAGCTTGCCTCCACAGAGAGAGGGATTAAACCTACAGCACAGAGGCATACCCGTGCGGACACCCACCTTGGAAAGGGCAGTAGATTTGGAAAGGCAGTGGGACACAGCTGGAGCGAGGGTTTTTATGTTCAGATTGGGGAGGGTCTAGGTGGGAAATCAGCTAAGGAGTCCGTCTCCTCTCCTAGCCGCCTGCCTCGGCCATGCTGGCGGTTGTGCTGCTGGTGGTTGCAAGGCTGTGCAAGCTGTGAGCCGAGCAACCGCCCTGCTCCGCCACGGCTCGTTTACAGGCACCGCACATCTTTTGTGCCACACGCAGCTTGCGGAAAATGCTCGCCGAGCGTGCGGTGGGATGCTCCATAGCCTCTCTGAGAGCTGCTCCGGGTTTACTCCGTAGCCGTTCGCTGGCCCAGGCTGTGAGAGTCTCCACGTACGCCTGAGGAGAGTTCTTCACTTGCATAGAATCAGAAAATGGTTAGAGTTGGAAGGGACCTTAAAGACCATCTAGTTCCACCCCCCTGCCCTGGGCAGGGACACCTCCCACCAGCCCAGGTTGCCCAAAGCCCCATCCAGCCTGGCCTTGGGCACCTCCAGGGATGGGGGAGCCACAGCTTCCCTGGGCAACCTGTTCCAGTGCCTCACCTCCCTCATAGCGAAGAATTTCTTCCTAATATTGGCTCTAGATCTACCCTGTTTCAGTTTAAAACCGTAAACCCTTCATCCTTTCGCTACACTCCCTGATGGAGAGTCCCTCCCCAACTTCCCTGTAGGCCCCCTTTAAGTACTGGAAGGGGCTATAACGTCTCCCCGGAACTTTCCCCGGTTCCCAAAAAGGGTTTCCCAGGCTGCAGTTTAAGCCTGAAAGTCAACAATTGCCACTCTCCCACTGCCGGTAAAGGAAAAACGAAGAAAGAAAACCTAACAAAAGCTCGCATCGCTCTCTTGATGGAAAGAGATGTCCTCCCCAGCAAATGGGGACAGGCTGAGGCCAGGACTTTGGCCCAGGAGCAGGAATTGGGGGGGGGAACCAGTGCCGAGCACAGGGCTGAGATGGCCAGGCTGGGGGTCGTCCCCGGCCGCAGCCACCCTGCCGTGCGGCAGGGTCCCCTCAGGGTCCCCACGACGGGGATGTCCTCTGAGCCCTGACAAGCATGGCCAANCTCTTTAGAGGCCTTAAAGTGTGCCCTGCTTCGTTCAAAGCTTATTTTCCAGAAAGCCAAGCGAGGTGCTCTAGCAAAATGGTGTACTCATGGGTTATTGTCAACTCTGAGCGTCTCTGGGAGGCCGGTGCCTATCCCAGAGCCAGTGATGGGTCTGTGTCCCGTGGTGCCCCCACATGCCTGGGTTTTCTTCCTAGGGAAAGCAAACTATGGGCAAAGAAGAAGTATTTGTGCACGAATCTCATCCTGACGTAGGTTAGGAGCCCAGCCGGGCTGAGGGGAACTGCTTCCAGCCCCTAAGTGTTTGACACGGTCTGTGCGTGTGAAGCTTACCGCTAAAGAAAGTTTCCTAAGCGCCAAAAATGTTTCTGGGAAAATAAACTGTGTGGTAGTCTTGGTGTCTTCTAGTTTTTAGCTTTTCTTTTATCAAAAAGGTTTTTGGAGGCTTATGTCTCCCTGATATTTTATCAGGGGATTTCATAGTGTCCTTCGAGTTATTTTGGTTTACTGGGTAGAGAACAATGGGGGAATGATAATATCAATTGCTTCCTCATATTGTTTTTATTTATTTTTTTCCTCATGTTTTGGGAAATAGTTGAATCTTACACGCGGCAGCACACTGAATAGTCATCTGTTGTACTGGGTCAGTTCATGTCGGACAAATTACTCTGGGAAACAATTCTCTTCTGACCTTCGTTTTTATGTATACTTGTATTAGTCACTTATGTGGATTATGTGGAGTACATTCGTAAACATATTTCTACCCTATGCTTTCCATTACATTTTCTGTGAAGGGCGGTAAAAGGGCAGTGTATCTTTGTACGTTTTTTTGTTGTTGTTGTTTGGTAATGAATCTAAAAGTTAGATTAAGATTTGATGTGAACTTACCACAGACTGCAATATAGGCTCTATTCAAATGATATAATTTTCCCCAGATTTTCTTTTATTACTCACAGTGTTTAACTGACACTTTTCAGTAAACAGGACTAATTCCACAGCATTTCATAAAATTAGTTGCATTTCATTTATTGGTAAGAAATGCTGGCCACCAAATTCCAGATGTCAAACCTTACAAGAATAGAGAGCGCTCCAAAAAACACCCCTCCAGGGACTGCGGTTTTTTCAGAGGAATAGCTATTCTCTCATCTCAGAAAGCATGTGAAGTCACTGTCTAGAAAAATACCATGAGAAGGTACACATCAAAAAGTCAGAAGGACTTATGATTATATCCACTTATACCCTCTGCTCATTCCTCTTTTTTTCCTCAGTTTTTAAGCAAGATAACATTCTTTTTTTTTTTTCACTGCTTTTGAAAGTTTAATAAACAATTGCACAAATGCTGTTTATTCATCCAGATCCGCAGCTCAACCATGGTTAAATGGGTCTTTTCTGGTCTTAGGGAAACAACCTCAACAGATGGTTTTCATCACTGCTACAGGACCAGGAATGTGACCAGGAAAGAAGGTAGCATGGCCAGAGAATTTCTCCTCCTCGGTCACCGTAGCTGCTGCGATGGCCCGGGGAATATACAGGGAGCTCGCTGACAAAACATGAAGGACTACATGACTGGCACCAGAATTACAGAGGAATTTAAGTAAGTGCCTTTTCCGAATTTTGCACACCCTCACTTGCACTGCTCTGTGAGCATGAAGACCAGAACAAACAATCTGGACCATTGTGTTAGGAAAGTAAATCTCTTAACAGGGATGTCCCTGGTTAGTCATTTTGTGGTTTGATAACTATTTTCTCCGCTAATCCATCTTCCCTAAATAAACTGAGCTGCTTTGTTGTTTGGATTGAGATAGCCCAGACTTGCTGTGAGCCATTTATTTTTTCAATTAAGATATCTCTATGATTTTCTACATTTGTTGACTGGGGTATGAAGGCACGTTCCCAGAGGACTTTTTAGTTCATGGCGAGAGAGTGAGCGAGACTACGTTTCCTCCAGCATGCTGATTTTGTTGTGTGGGTTTTTTTTTTTTCAATTTATTTTAGTTTGGGGTTTCTGAAAGTCTTGGTTAGTGGGATGTCATTCACAAGATGCGTTACAGAGATTCTCTTTGGCATTTCACCTTTTAAGTAGCAAACAGGCATGTCTTATCAGAGAACCAGTATATACTGCCTTTGGTATGCAGCTCTGATGCCCTTTGTGAGGACTTGCATGGTGTTGGACTTGCCTCTTTTCCAAAATGCTGCTGAATTTCTGCTTCTGGGGTGCACATCTGTGTTGTGGGCTGTCCCAGCCTTTGCTGCTGCTGCTATCAAACCAGCCACGTTTCCTAGTGCTCATTACCTCAAAACGAATGCAGTAAGCAGACTATGTTCTGTATGTCGGTATTTTAAAGTCAAATCAGGTAAAATTGGTTTATGTAACAGACAAAAGGACAGGAACCAGGATGGGCATGTGTTTAAGGTATCAGACTGAGGCTCAGAAGATCTGGTTTCATTTTCCAAGACCTGTGAAAGACTTTTTGTACAATATCCAATGAGCTGCTAAATCTTTTGGGCACCAGTTCTCTAGCTGTAAAGTGGAGGATAATATCATCTTGCCCTGAAGAATAATTGTAGGGAAGTTGTTTGCTAAGGCTCTAAAGTAAGATGGCAAGGGCTATTGCTCGCAGTCTGATCTCACAGAAATGACCTCATTGCTTAGTGGTTTAGGTTCCAAATCTGTCAAGTGGGAACAATAACTTCGCTACCTCTTCAGGTCTGTTATGAAACTTACTTCAGTAATATTTGAAAAAAAACCACCGGCCTTTACATCCTACCTTCTCTCAAGGGACTCCACAGTAAACCAGCAGCTTCCTCACACTCGCCAGAGAGTTTTATGCTAAAGGGCCTTGGCTCAAATATCTAAGCCAGCTAAGGCTTTCCAATGTAAACCCTCAAAAAAGGGATCATTAATGATTACCATCTTCATTTAGATTACCCTTAGTCTTTTGCCTTGCACATTGTAACGCTGGCTGGTAAGTTCCCTGAGCAATTTTCTCATGTTGAATTTGTTATTCCAAGACCAGGAGTACAGTATTCATTAGTTAAACTCCTGTATAGCAGGAAGAATGAAGCCAGCAACAACTGATGGTTAGTACTTTTCTCTTCAAGGCTCCACTTCTAATCTTTGCTGTCATTTGAGCACTAAATCACGTAAAAAGAAATGGAAAACTGCTTCCCAATTAAAGAAATTATAAATAAAAATGATGATGACATCTTGCCCGTTTTCTTCAAGCTAGAAGCTTGAAAATCAAGAGTGGCCAATAGGTTTGAAAGCCGCAAACAGCTGTCTTTAGGAGACGAAATTTTCCTGCAGTGCACATCAGTGTAAATTACATGTACATACATTTATAAATCTTCCATTGTTCTTCTCAAGTCACATGCTGTTGCATCTTTTGGATGTCCAATGGTTCTTCCCAACACCTTTAACCAAAACATTGGAGTAAAAAGGGCATTTTATGAGGCGATCCTCAGTTTTTAGTCTCCTGAATTTCTGAAGCCAGTTGTACTGTTATTGGTGGCAATATGGACATTCAGCTTGATAAAAAACTACCCCTGTACAGAGAAGATGGCCTTTTTCACAAAAGGATCTATGGTTTTGATGGTTTTCTTTTTTGTAATCAAATATGTCCACTGCATGATTGAAAGAGAGACAAACATATTGCACTATGACTACTTGATACTTCGCGGAAAAAAAAAAACAACAGAACTTTTATAAGCTGTCTTGGTAGCAACAAACATATGCACAGTATATTTTTTTGATGAATAGTTGTCTAGAAATTACCTATGGTAAGTTCAGCTAGAAAAATGTCATGTACTGAGCCTTCACATCCCTAGGTAGTGCCCAGCTATGCCGTATCAACCTCTTCTTTTCTCAGCAAAACCCCTAAGGAGCGAAATCCTTGTTCTAGAACAAGCGAGGGTCAACAAAACACACATATCTTTACTGTTTTTTTTTTTTAAATTTTCTAAGCTTTCTTTCCTATTGGCACCTCTTTTCCTGTGCTTTTCAGTTTCTCCAATAAAGATCTGTCGTTGCTGCTTCTAATGTGGTTCATGTGAGGGATCTCATGAACATGTGATGACTCTGCAGGGGAAGAAGTAGCAAATTTCTTAAAGATTTTAGGAATGTGAGGATGTCAGCCAAGTCTCAGGGAACTTGCTGGGGGTTAACGACAGTCCTAGCTCCATTTGTTTTAGAAGATCTCTTTTAGAGGGGTTTCTCTTCTAGAGACCTAAGGAGTTGCTCATTAATTAGGCCCTTCTTCAGGGCAGATCAAGAAAACAGAAGAAATTAGTGCTCCTCAGTCCCATTACAAGACTAACAATTTGCACAAACTTACAAGGGGAGGCCAGTGTTACAAATGTACACATGCTCGTAATATTTCAAGAAAGAAAAACTAATGCAAAAGAAGCACCAGTCTCTAAAGCAAGTTGTGAAAAAAATTCCATTTCTCCAAGAGAAAGAGAGGCAAAAAGATAACAAGATGTTATCTTGATAACATCTCATTTGGTTTAACCTGAGCCAAGTAAGACTGCTTCACTGTCCAACCAGATTTAAAAAGAGGAGATATGGAAAAGGGAATCCTCAAAAACTCTGGTTTGTTTGGTTGTTTTTTTTATGACCATAACTAGTTGGTTGAACTATGTATTTTTAGTGGTAAGTTTCTCTAGGCAGATGATACTTAAAATTTTAGAAAGCACTAAAGATTCTCCTCCTTTTCAGCAAAAATGTTTACCTCAGTTTGTAAGTTAAATTCAAGCACAGAAATAACCAGGCTTAAAAGTCAGCAGAGGTGTGGAAGTTGCTGAGGTTTCCTTTGCTCTTCTCTTAAAAAAATAGCAGATAATTAGTGAAATTGCACATAAGTGCTGAGAAGGGAAAAATGCTATCTCTAAAAAACTTGTCTTCAATTTTTTTTCAAAGATGAAAACAGACATAGAACACTCATAGGATTTTAAAAATATTGACCAAATTAATTTTTTCCACTACTGAAAACGCAATGAGGGAGGGCCGTATTTGTCAGTCTGTGTGAAAAAAGACACAAAACATAATGTGATTTCTGTCAGATGCATGTGGGTTTGGCAGATGAATAGTCACGTATTATACAAATCTCTCTGGCAAATAATGAGAAGAAGAAAAGTCCTTGCATTGCATGCGCATTAAATTATTTCAGTTCTGTTTTACATGCCAAAAGTTTACACTGCATTTAGATATTATTTCTTCTCTCTGTACTTCTGACCTCCTCACTCTGAAGAGCCAGAAATTAACTTCCCTTTCCAGAATACAGCAATAATTCAGGTTGGAGTAGAAGGAGCTGTTTTAAATGACCGATCTTCATTATGCGTAATCCAAAACTGACCTCACCTAGGCTGGCTGGTGTGAGCGATTTTAGCTATTCCTTCAAATATTAATTTATACTCCGGAGGTGTTATCACCCTGGTTTGCTTAGCCCTTTGGACTATGTTGAGCAGGAGTAGTGAGTCCCCATTGCAGCTGGCCCCCAGGGAGTGGCTAATGCATGCCCTACCTCCCTCCATTCAAGGTCTCATGCCATGTGTGCTTGGAATCTCGTCCCACCACGGAGTTAGACAGGGACCAGTGGATAGAGAGAGAAATATCCTGGGTCGTTCAGCTTTGTCACAGGCCTTCCCACAGAGGCTGAAGCAACAGGATCGCGCTGCAACAAAAAAAAGTAGCGCCCTTTTTTGAAATCTCTAAGACTGAAAACCAAACCCAGTCAATTGTATAAGTGCTTTGGTTTTTCCCTTCAGAAGATATTGTATTTCAATCCTCTCTAACCCCACTACTGTCACAGAACGGCAGAATTTTGGCCTAGTTTTAGTCCTGCTAGTATTAATCAAAGGGGTGTTTCTCTTCCTTTTTTCTTAAAATAAATTTTCCTCATAAGAACAAACACTCAACTTTATCCTAAATAAATCCTGTTGAAAATAATGCAGTATGAAGTATTTCAGTATATCTTTTGAAGTAGTCATTTAACTATAATGCCTCAGTCTTTGGTACATAAACAAGATATCAGTAATATGGAAACAGATCTTTAAATATCTTTCTGAAGAATTTTGCGATATTTTATTAACCGAGACCTTCTCAAGGCCAGTATTGCAACTTGCAAGCAGAGCATTGCTTTTGCTTTTAAATAATTTTACGTGAGACAAACCACAACTTCTCTCTGTCACTTATATGAATGTAGCCTTCTTCCTCAATTTTTTGTCTATTCCGTGGACAAATCGATTTTCATCTCCCCTCTTTTAGAAGCCCTGCTAGTACTGAGTGTCCAGTTTAGTTGTATTCAGATTGTTCTAGTTGCTTGTTACAGTCTTGGAAAGCTGACAGGTAATAATGTAATGGATTACACGAGTGATGCACTGCATGTTTTCCCTTCCTTATTTACGTATACATTTTTCTATTCCTCATATATTCTTAGGTGTACTAAAAACAATGGTTTATTTCAGCATAAAGTTGCCCGGGGCTGCGTTTAATCCAGCCATTGAGTGCTGTAGATGACTCCCTGTTTTAGGGGCTCACTTTTTTTCTTCAATGTGCTTTAATATGTATGACTTCATTTGGGTATATGTAAGGACAATAAGGTTTAGATAGGCTCTCCTATTTTAGCAATAGGTGAAGGAATGAAATGAACAATTTCTGTGATTATGACTGATGGTCTGGTGAATTGCAGTTCTGTTCCTCATATTGAGGTTCTCATGTTTCAAGGGGTTAGTTGCCAGCTTCCTTGAGGTGGAGAGTTTATACTTTGGCCTTTAAGATACCACAGTTCTCTTACAGCATAGTATTAATACAGAAGTCAAAACAACATATCATCCAAAGTCCTCTCCCTATTCTCTTTGGGGAGGCGATATCCAAATAAGGGGGTTTGTGACTTTGAGTGGATTTAGGAAAGCTAAACTAGCAAATGGATCACATCCCCTTACAAAATATCTCCTACAGATTCCAGTGAAGTTAACTAGGAAAAAAAAAATGACCCTGTGTCTAGCATTCACAAGCAGCACTAGCTAGACGTTGGGTTTTATGTCATGCCTGCTGGGTTTTAACCATCATTACAAATGCCCTGTGAAAAAGCTTGCTGGCCTTTCTGAGCAAAGTCCTACTTGCCCTCTGCCATTCGCTCTGAATTCCAATCCTTCGTTGCCACAGATATTAGGGCAAAAACCTTTCCCCTTCAAACTGCTACGATTAGAGGCTGAAATCTCTATCCCCTTTTGTCTCCGGTTTATCTATGTTAGATAACGCTCAAGTAAAATAGTGTAATGATCACCTGATCAGTTTTTAAAGTCGGATTCGTTTTTAGAAAGAAAGATGCAGTGATTATGAGGTGACAGGGGCACGTTCAACAGATCTTTCATGCTAAAGTCACATGCTGAGGGTTTAGGCGCAAGGCGAATATAAAGCCTGGGGACTTGCAAGAGCATGTACTCGCATATGTGCTCAGCATTTCTTAACATGAGAGTGCGTTTGCACATAAAAAGATGGAACACATGGTCGGCAGCTGGAATTTATGAGGATCTCTATTTAATGAAACAGTAGTAACCACTTTGTGCTGCTGCTGCATTCCTTCCTTGGTGACAAAATGGTGGCACACCAGAAAAGCTGCGGTCTTAAGTAGAAAAAAACATTTCCCAGGAGTTAAGGGGATGGAGAGAACAACATAGTAGCAAAGGTCTTATCGTTTCCTGAAAATGCTCTTTAAGTTGTTGGGTGCTTTTTTGTTTTGCTTTGTTGTTTTAAATCTTGTGGGTGATAGCTACTGTCTCCACTTTCGGCTACTAAGACAGGCCTTGGACTCGCCTTTCTCTGGGGCTTAGAAGGCTTTGTTGGACAAAGCCATGGCTAATTCAATTTAAGGTTAGTTTTAGTTCTGTTTCAGACAGGAGGTTGGAGTAGATGGTGGCCAGTAGTCCCTTCCAACCAACATTTCTATGATTCGTTAATCCTGTGCTAAATTTGAAAATTTGTCTCAAGTAATAAGCAACTTCTCAATGCAAAAATTGCAATCAGAACTTCTGTCGTAGAAAAAGCATATTCCCTGTTGCAAGTAAAACTAGCTAACCCGTGTGCATTTTCCCAGATGTTGAGGCCACCTTCACAATCGCTGTCTTTCTCAATTCATTTCTTTGTGGGAAACCATTTGTTTCAAATTCTACTCCGGCTTGCACCCAGTACCCACCAAAAACATCCATTTGGAGCTGATGCTTTAGACCACTTGAAAAATGGAGTGAGCGATGCCAGCTCTTTTGTGTGCAACAGGCATGTATAAACAGTTTGAAAGACATTTGTCATTCTTTCAGTATTGGCCTCATACTAAAAACTAATAAAATTTTAAAGTGACACGGTCGTGTGGGCTGCATTGTTCAGGGAGGCATTTTCTGATTGTGTCAGCAGAGAGGCGAGAGGGTCACTCCGCAAGTCTCGCACAAGTAGAAATATTCATGTTTGAAATAACACATAGATTTATATAGGAACCCAAGAGAGAAGGCGATATTGAAAAATCCCTAATTACCTAATCCCAATATTGTTTTCAGTGTTCCACTTTTGCTCTGTCTGCATGATTATGTGCAACAGAACAAACATATAAGTTTATAAACAGTAAAAGGAAAATAGAATGCCAGGTTCTCAAAATATAAACATAAAAAACAGTGTAAGGGATCCAATAAGAAAAGTAATAAAAACAACTGGATAGGGGAATAATAATACAGAGCCAACAGTAGTCAATCTGAGAACACCTCTGGAAATTAAAGGAAAGATATAAAGATAGGTTTTAAAAGCTAGGAGGGAATAAATAAAATAAGTTTTCAGGAGGACTGTAGTGCCCCCCACAAGTTAAAAATACAGTCACCTGCCAATTTCAGAAAGATTCTTGAAAGGGCAGGTGTTATGTTACTGTGCGTCTAAAATTTAGCCGGACCCAACACCTTAAAGGCTTTCAAAACTAATAACCCCAATTCAAAGCCAACCAGCCACACTATAGTCAGTTGATGGAAAGAACGTAAGGGGAGCATAATGCGATTACAATAGCTCAGAGCGGCGTTTGTCCACACCGACTACATTCTGGGCAAGCCCCAGTCGCTGACACATCCCCACCAAAGATTTGGAAGGAGGAAAAATTCCTTCAAACAGTGCATTCGTAACAAAAAAAGCCAAGAGGAACAGTGGGAATCAACAATCTGTACTGAATATATTTCTTAACGTTTTCCTCTGTGGGAATAGCCTCCCTCCGAGGCTATTGCTGGTGTATTTTTCATCCCTATTGTGTTGAGTAGGATCTTCTGGTTTGTTGTTGCTTTTAGCTAAGTCCTGAAAAACTCATATATAAGTTTGTTGTTGCTTTTAGCTAAGTCCTGACAAACTCGTACATAATTTTGTTGTTGCTTTTAGCTAAGTCCTGACAAACACTGATATAGACTGTGCCAGCTGATTGGTTACTGTTAGTGAGAACTGATTACTTTAAGAACATTGAGTGGTATTTTTAATCTGCGCTAACGAGGGCTTCTGCTGGGAACAGCTTTCGCTGGAGAAACCTTTTTCTGTGATTCAAATATATAGGGCAATTCACATTTCAGTTGATTGACTAGAGCTATGGAAACACTGAAAAAAAATGTCACAATATTTAGTCAACCTCTTTCTTACTTCTATTGTGCTTGTTTTCCTTTTCATGCCTGTTTTCCATTACTACACTAAAGAAAGAATTTAGAGACAGACATGATCACAGAAACGATTTCACCAAGTGCTGAAGAATTCATTTAAGATGCTAATTTCTACATCTTTCACTTGAAGAGTATATCCACGCTGTGGTGAGAGAACTGAGTCCCAGTAATGCAGGTAGCCAAGATAGATTTAAACTACCTAGTTTTGGAGCATACTAATTTACTTGTTTCTTGGCTCTGTATTAGAGATAGACTTTACCAGACTGCAACCAGTCCTACTATATATCCTATGCATATTTCTATAAAAATAGATAAGCATGTATGCAGAGTGTAAACTGCATATATACCTATAAATCTGTGCACAATCTGTAAGCAAATGCAACCGTTTCATGAGATGAGAGCAAGCAGAAGCAGAATTGCCTGTGATAGTTATGTTTGCCAGGCCCACGAACTGTTTGACATTTCTCCAATGAAAAATGGTAACCACAGACACCACACCACCAGGGCACAGCATTAAAGGCCACCACCAAGTCAGTTGTCCAATGTGCAGTGCTTCTTTTCAGTAATATGTCACAGCTTGTGCATTCTGTTTAAGATTTAACTGGTGAGTTAAATGGAAATGGTATTAATTATATGCTAGAACTATGTCAACCTTCAAAACAGCTGTAGGCTTTTAGTCCAAGAGCAAAAAACCATAAAAGCGTTGTAAGCTTTTTTTTTTCCAAAAGGATGAAGTTAAGATATGACCACCAGACCTTTAGTTAAAAGCTTCCAAGGAGTCCATCTTCACCCCTTTTTTCACCTCTCTTCTCCTAGGCCTCGGTTTCCCCCTCTAGAAGACAAAACCTCACGTAGCAAGGAAGAAGAGGGAGCGCAGGGAATTAATTTGGGTCCGGATCCTTTCCCCTGCCTGCCCTCGGCTTTTTTTTTTTTTTTCCCATTGGAAGTCTGATAAAAGCTGCCAAGTTTCTCATGGTCTTTTCTTAATCCTGGTTGCGTGCAGCTATATGAGCTTCACCTGCTGGTAAGCTTGGCCAAAGCATGTGTACGTACCCTTACCAAAAAGGACCCCATATGGCCAATGTTTACATTTTGTGTTCTCTCTGGGGTTATCCTCGTGATATAATGAGGCTCTTGAGGCCACTGGCACTGGCAGAACCCTGTTTTTCTAATAATCTTTCAACCAGGAAGCAAAGTGTTGACAGCCAGGGACACAACCACAAAGACACCGCATTTAAGGAATGGAAAGGGCTTTTTCTCCCCTTCCCTTTTTTTTATATATCGCTGGTGGGCTGCTTTTTCAAGCCAAGGCACATATTTTGATGATGACTGCGTGATAATGAAAAACTTGTAACTATTTTATAGGCAACTGCATTGCTTCAGAACAACACACTTGGTTTCTTGTCTGGTATTTTATTGTTTGAAGTCAGCGCTATTTGGTCTGGCGTTCAGATATCATGCAGAGTTTAGTTCTGTCCCTTTATTAATCTCCAAGCTGCATCCCAGCTTAGTGATGTCTTCACTAAGCAAGACATCGTGAAAAGAGGAATTATGCACTTGTTGTGTGAGGCAGGGATCTGAATGAGCTACCAACCCGCTGAAGGTGGTAAATATGAACCCAATGCAAGATCTAAGCCATTATCTAATTAAATTTGACACTTCCAATTGAGAGGCCTCTGCAGCTATAACAATGTATTAATTGCTTACATTTCTCTCCCAGTCACTATTGGTGTTTCTTGTTCTGCCTTCTACCCTCATTCTCTACACGTCTGAATAGCTCCAAACATGCAACTCCCTGTGCATGCGTGGCACTGATGACACGACACAAAGACGTTTTTGTGATTGTTACTCTAACCAAGTATGAAGGGCATGGCCAATCACAGAGTTAACATCTGCTACAGATAATATGTGGAACTCTAGAGATGAGTTTTCTGAAATATGAATCAATATTTTATATTTTGCTGTAAGGAAGGCATGGTGTGGGTCAATTATCTGTAAAGATACATGGGTTTAAATTTTTCAAACTGTTGGAGTATTTTGACCTAACTTCTTTATAAAACTTTTATAAAATCCACACATCTTGGCCACATGCTTGTTAACCCTCTCTGTGTGATGTTTCTTCAAAATAGTATTCCCGTGTTTCCTGCTGTTGGAGGATTTTAGTACTGTCCCAGATTTATCCATTTAACTTCTTATCATTTCATGAAAAAAACCCTCCGCCGGGTTTCATGCATCTATGGTCAGGCCTCTCAAGCTTTCCACCAGAAATAATTCAAAGATCGCTTCTGTTGCTCAGGGGAACTACTGGTTTCCAAGACTTTTATAGTAATCTATCAGTTGACTGAAGCTTATTTAGAAGATGCTAAAATTCAGCAGCTTTTTTTCAGGGAAGCTGTTCTTAGCTTCCATTAGGTGTTAAGTGTGAAAAGGGAAGATCTCTGTTGTTTCCTTTATCCTGTCAGTTTGAAATATATTAAACAGGAAGATATACTAGAATTTATGTGTAATTAGGAGTAGCTGTTGAGGTGGAAGGAGGAAACCCTTTTAGAAATATCTTTTAACTCAGAAAAAAAAAATTTGTTTTTAGAATCAACCTGGAGCGTTGAATCTCAGTGCTACCGCCTAAGCAAAGATTCGAGATCTGAATCACAACATCGATCTTTGCAATCCTGAAACTAAAGAGAGGACATTAGACCCTTGTCTCGATCAGGTGTTTTGATCTTATCTCCACATTTCCCTTTTGCCATATCCCGCATTAGGAATTTTGCAGGATGTCACATATGAGGCAGCAGCAAACCAGCAAATGTTAGTTTGGACGAGTACTGCGTTACCACAGCTGTGCTGTCCACAGTAAGTTGATTTGTTTAGAGAGAGATCTCAGCTATCTCTACGGAAAAATACGTTATGGTGTGTAGCCAGACCCTGAGCAATGTCTACAATGGAAAAAGAATGAGAAATTGTGGAATGTGTACGCTAAAGCTACAAAACATGCGGAATGGTCCCTGTTGTAGTTTCTGAAAGTAGTAATAGATATATCATGTAATGTGATGTATAAGTTATAGTGGAAAAAGGTCTGTTGGTCCTGACGTAATCAGCCAGTCACTCCTCAGAAAACAATCATACAGCTGACCATTTCCAGTGCTAATCTGAACAAAGCTCTTTGGTGAAATCAAATAAATATTGAAATTGTTTTTTTCATTTGAGTGAGTTCTAGTCTGGGGGTCTTGCACTTTTTTATGGCATATTAAAAGCCAGCACAAGTACCCTTACACATGGATAGTGTGCAGTGGTCACTAGCTTCTAAAAAATTCTTCAGTCACCTGGGTCTGCAGAGACTCCAGTCACCATTACCCCCCCTGACAGTATCCACACTCCTCCTCTTGGTATCCCTCCCTCTCTTCCTTGGAGAAATGCCCTCGGGAGCACACTAGTTCCTAAAATCAGTGTCTGGGTTGCCATCAGGCCTTTCCACAGAACACCACCTATCGTAGAATAGCCCAGGTTGGAAGGGGCCTCAGATCACCTGGTCCAACCTTTTGTGGGAAAGGGAGCCTAGGTAAGGTTATCTAGCACCCAGTCCAAAGGTGTCTTGAAAACCTCCAGGGATGGGGACTCTGTCGTGTCCCTGGAGAGGCTGCTACAGTGAATGATTGTTCTTACTGTAAAAAATGTCAAGGTAAAACCTCTCCCAAAACTTGTACCTGTTGACCCTTGTTTTCTACATGTGACAACTTGTGAAGGCTTCCATCCTCTTTGTAGCTGCAAAGCTACATTAGGTCTATCTGGCTTCTAGGGAAAACTCTTTATTGACAACTTAGCTGGAATTAAATTAGACTTAGGAAAGAAAGTTTTTGACCACAAAAAATTTAGATATTAAAAATGTGAGTTACTTATCTATGCAACCAAACCAGAATATGCTCTCTTCTGTGGTACCAAGCTGGTGTGGACTTTTAGGGAAGTAATTTAAGTAAAGTCTTTTCTCTCTCACTGCATAGAAAGGATTTACTAGGATGAACTGGTAAAGACTCATTTAAACGCAGTGATTTCTCACTAGGATCTCTCCCAGCTCTTCATGTTCAGGGAGGTTTCAAACATTTTTTTTCTGTAGCTTCCCTGAAAGTGTCATAGTTTGTTAACTCTTGATAGGTAACCTTGGCTTGGGTCCCATACCTCACTCAAAGTAACCTTCTGATTTATACAGATACATCTATTTCATAACACGTAAAATACTAAATCCCTTTTCCTTGTACATCTCAAGAAATATCAGCATCTGCAGATAAACATAGGTAGCAGGTTTTGTATTCCCCGTACCCTAAGTTAAAAAATACTTCCAAGTAAACCACAAGGATTTAATACTCTCTTTGCATTCAGTAATTTAAATAATTGTGCAGATTTAAAGCCAGAAATGCTGGAAACAATATGTAGAGTCCATTTCCATTTTTCTTCTCTAATCTGCTCTTTCTCATTGAAAAACTCCCCAGGGTGGTGACTTCTTTTCTTTTACTGTAATTCATAGATATGGTTTGAAGTTGACAGATATACAGCTATTTAATGCAGCTTTTGATCATGGTTTATAAAAAAAAATTTAAAAAAGAACGAACATAAAATGAAAGAGTAATTTTCTCCATGGAGGATAAGATGCCATTTGAGGCTTTTACTGCTGGTAATTATAGTGTGGTTTAGTTATGATATCCATTGATAGCTTTTTAATGCTATAGAACTAATTATTTCTTTTTCCAGAGTTCCCCAACTTTCTTATTTGTTATGCTTTTGGACCATAAATGAATGGCTGTGTATCATTTACCTTATCTTACAGAACTTTACAGCAGAAAAAAAGCTTTGACAAAGATAGCCATATTTGATGAACATTTCAGATTCTTTGTTGTTGGGTTTTTTTTCCCCTCTTGTATATTTTTCCTTATTCCTGCTTTGGAATAAAAGAAGCAGAGATTAGTTTGTGAAGCTGAGCTGGAGAGATTAAGAAAGAAGAATTTAAACCTAATGAGATATAGTTCAGCAGATTGTGGTGATACAAACGGCCTCTGACTTTGAGACTTTCTATTTCTACCAAGGCAGGGAGATTCGTATTCCTCTTTTTCTTTTGAATATGCTGCATTAAAACCCCAACTCTCAAACATGGCCAAGAATCCTGGAACATGCAATCTGACAAAGAAAAGGGAGATTTATGGGTTTGGGGTTGTTTGGGTGGTTTTTTTTTACTACTTAGTAGGGACGAGCAAAAACCATAAGGTGTTTATCCTATCTTCAGATCTTGAAATTTGGGTTCAAATGAAACAAAACTCAGCCTGAATTATTCCCTGAGCTGGATTTGCAAAATTCAAATCCAACCAAAAAATGCTATAAACTCCAAATTACTTCATTGTTCTTAGGCTGCTACTTTTCAAGATACATATCATGTGGTCTACCCTTTTTAAGGTACGTGGCAGGAATAAGTCAACTGGTTAAGGTCGGGATCAGCTTGAACCTTTGTGTGCCTTATTGATAGACTGATTATCAGCAGCTGACAGACTAGTGGCTCTGTATGAGTGACGGCAGTAAAAAAAATCAGTTTAAAATTGTGGATGCTTTTCATTTGTCTCTCTCCTTCTTCAGCTGTATCCAGAAAGACAAATTAATGAGATAACATGTAAATGTCCTCCTTAAATAACTCCTAACATGGATGAAGCCGGGAAGTGTTGTAGTGCTGTAGCTGAAACTCTTTTCTTGTATAGGTAAAGTAGATCTAAACTGAATTTTCCTGTGTAGCTTCTATGAATTGAATTATAGCACCCGAAATTATGAAGGAAACCTGCTAGCCATATGCCATTTACCTAAGCCTCCAGACAAACAGATCCGTCTGAAGGAATAAAGAACTATTTTAACCAAGGCAGGCATTTTATATCTAAATGTTTCTCTGTAGCAGAAATAGTTGGCAAATGTCTATGCCTGTTGTAACCAGAAAATCTAAGAATGAGAGAAGTAGCCTTATAAGGGGGAATGTCTTCATTTCTATTTTAAGAACAAGAGACTGCTATACTCACCTGAGCCCTGTGGCACTTCACATTCTCTCCCTTGTGCAAAATGTTGAGGAGGGCAAGAAAAAATCCTTCTGATTTCTCTTCTCCAAACTGTTTTTGACTCTGCTAGGAATTTTTGTACCTTTTGTGTACAACCATCAGTAACTTCTATGTTTCGCTATTTTTCCGTTTCAACGCAGCTCAGAAAGAAGAGCGAAGGGGAGAAGGGGGTCTGCTGTCTGTGTGTCCCATTGAATTCCCTTTCATTTCATGATACTTGTAGCAAGTAAACAGGATACTTGGATTTAAGTTTGTGTGGGAGAAACAGACTTGATAGATATGGTATCGGTAACTGAAAGATCTTTCCTTTTCAAGCAGAATGGTTTAATTTCAGTGAGTTCTGGAGAAGGCGATGTTCAGAAATTGAAACCCACACCTGTGAACTGTTAGTTGGTGTAAAGGAATTTGTCATTCTTATGCATGAAAAGAAAACAGCAGATGTTTATTTTTTTTTTTTAGCTTCCATAGTGTTACTGCTACATGAGCACTGATTTGTTGGCAGTATGTAATTTAAGTACA
>VXBO01004453.1:1008600-1038868 GCA_013400135.1 Rhinoptilus africanus | reverse complement strand
GGGGGGGGACGGGGGGACGGGGAGAGTGCTTTTCTTCACTTTCATTTTGAAAATTAGGCACAGCGGGAATTGATTTCCTTTTAATTTAACTAGAACATCAAATGCTGCAGGAAAAGAAAAATATACATTGTATGTGGTATAGCAAAACAACATTAGANCATGTAAATGTCCTCCTTAAATAACTCCTAACATGGATGAAGCCGGGAAGTGTTGTAGTGCTGTAGCTGAAACTCTTTTCTTGTATAGGTAAAGTAGATCTAAACTGAATTTTCCTGTGTAGCTTCTATGAATTGAATTACAGCACCCGAAATGATGAAGGAAACCTGCTAGCCATATGCCATTTACCTAAGCCTCCAGACAAACAGATCCGTCTGAAGGAATAAAGAACTATTTTAACCAAGGCAGGCATTTTATATCTAAATGTTTCTCTGTAGCAGAAATAGTTGGCAAATGTCTATGCCTGTTGTAACCAGAAAATCTAAGAATGAGAGAAGTAGCCTTATAAGGGGGAATGTCTTCATTTCTATTTTAAGAACAAGAGACTGCTATACTCACCTGAGCCCTGTGGCACTTCACATTCTCTCCCTTGTGCAAAATGTTGAGGAGGGCAAGAAAAAAATCCTTCTGATTTCTCTTCTCCAAACTGTTTTGATCTCTGCGAGGAATTTTTGTACCTTTTGTGTACAACCATCAGTAACTTCTATGTTTCGCTATTTTTCCGTTTCAACGCAGCTCAGAAAGAAGAGTGAAGGGGAGAAGGGGGTCTGCTGTCTGTGTGTCCCATTGAATTCCCTTTCATTTCATGATACTTGTAGCAAGTAAACAGGATACTTGGATTTAAGTTTGTGTGGGAGAAACAGACTTGATAGATATGGTATCGGTAACTGAAAGATCTTTCCTTTTCAAGCAGAATGGTTTAATTTCAGTGAGTTCTGGAGAAGGCGATGTTCAGAAATTGAAACCCACACCTGTGAACTGTTAGTTGGTGTAAAGGAATTTGTCATTCTTATGCATGAAAAGAAAACAGCAGATGTTTATTTTTTTTTTTTAGCTTCCATAGTGTTACTGCTACATGAGCACTGATTTGTTGGCAGTATGTAATTTAAGTACAACATAATGGTTGGCAGGTGAGACGCAGATCTAGATCTTGCTTGGTTGACACCTATCTATGAAAGCTGATTTGCTAGAAGTTCTCAGATACTCTAAGACATCGTTGATACTTTTTTGTGTGTGAAAGGAAAAAAATGTGAAGAAATTATTATTTTTAAAAACGATTAAAAGAAAAAAATTGTGAACAGGTTTCCAAATTAATTTAAGCCTTGAAAACCAGGCTTTGGGGTCCTCTCTCAAAAATGCTCTAGTAAAGCTGAGAAGGCATAGAGAAGATAACAAGTATGACCAAAGACCAAAAACATCTTCCACACAAGAAAGTCTCGTAAGGAAAATAGGTTTTATACAAAATAGGTGAAATTCAGAGGAAACAGATGAAATAGAATTCAGCTGAGAAAGAGGAAACAAAGAGGAGATATAAGTCTCTACAGTAATAAGAGCCATTAAGATGCTGATCAGTCTCTGATTATTAGTTATTTGTCATAATCAGCAACTGAGAAAAGACTCAACAAAATTCTCTTCTGGAAAAGATGGGACAGAAAAGAAGAGGAAGTGTCTTTTTTTGCATGCTATAGGAATAAACTGCACAGCATAATGCCCAATGTCTATTATAGCTGCCAAAAGTAGAAGTAGGCCCAAAGAAGGAGTAGAAAAGCCCAGTGCAGGCTTTTTTAAAGTCAGTCTGTGCTGCCGTCTCCTCAGCAGCTCGCCAGTCAAAGCTTGTTGGAAAAGGACCTTGAGTTTTCTCACAACTTCACGTTGATAACGTTAGCACAGGTGAGACTGTATTTTTTAATGAAAATGTTTTCCAACAGTGAAAATAACCATTTAGCTCTAATTTTAGCTAATGAGTGAGTGTTGCTTTTCCCTTACCTGTGTATGTTTTTTCCATCACCTGACCTGATGGTCATCTCCTGGTGAGGCAGCAGAAAGCATCCCTTCAGTGGAGACTAATTGTACCTCTGCTAAGCTCTTCTCGTTTGCAAGGGCTCTTTGCACGCCCTACACACTTGGCAGGGGATGTGTTGTTTTCCAGGAAAACTTCACAACTTTTGCTGTGGTGATTCCNTAGCAAAACAACATTAGAAGGAAGAAAAAAAAAAAAAGAATAAGCTACTCCAGTTAATTCAACCAAAATTCCTGCATCCCTGGGATGCCCAGAGAAAGCTCGACAGGAGAACTGGAGGAACCTCTGTGTTTCTTCAGTTTACATTCCAAGCAATTATTAGTTAGCTATTCAGCTTTTTCTATGCAACTGCTAAAAAAGTCTCTCCCTTCATGTCAAAAAATGAAAGGTCATGAATATTTTTGAGCATAATGTTGTTTAATTATTTAGTCAACCGCATGCTGATTAGAAATCATGATATTAGAGTCCCTAAATGATTGACATATTAAAACACATGAGAGAAAACACAATGAAAGAAGATAATTTATCCAGAAATACATGCTGATCTTTACACTTAATGCTTATTTGAGTTTTGCCACTGCTTTGTGGTTTGATTTTATTATTCTTCGTTTCCTTCTTTCGTGTATGTCACCCAGAAATACTCACACCTTGCCTAGAAATCAGTTGTGCCCATTTAGGCATAGATATTCTCCCTTTCTTTTTATTGTAGTATGAGAAAGTGAACAACTTCTGGATCGAAAGCAGTGACACAATAAAAGACAAAACCTAGAAAGAGGGGAATTTATTTGTCTTTTGAGAGAGACTTTTGTTTTCCATTACTTTTGTGTCCATAACAGCATTGTCTACCAACAAAGATGACAAAATATATATTAACAGCAGCCAAAGGAACTGACACAAATATTAGTTGCATGACTGCAGAGTGTTAAGACCCTCCAAAATCAATTCAAATCAGCATGATTTTGCCAAGTGCATCAGTGGGATTTGGATTAATTCCATAATTGATAATATATCTGAGCTGATGGTCTGCAGAGGAAGTAAAATGAGTCTCGTACATGAAAAATGGGCTGTATTGTTGGAAATAATGAAGAGAAATATGCAGAAGCCTGACAAGATATACACAATAATGCTGTTTCTGTTTAGTCTGCAGCCTTAATGTTTGTTGGCTTCCACAAAAACAAACACATGTGGTGGAGGAGCTCCTCATTTCAGCCTCATTTCATGGGGAAACGAAGCTTGTAGGAGCATCCTGTTTGTCTGCCTTGTCACCATCACCTCATTTTAACCACATGCGGTTAAATGTGATGGATAGAGCTCTCAAAGATCTTCTGCTCCTATAAATTTCATAGTCATAGGCTGCTGAGCAGAGGACATGGATGCTTTGTTGAGAGGGTCTCCCCAGAGATGATCCAAGGAATGGTACCAAGGAATACACAGGGACTTGCCCCCAAGATACAAATCACAAGCAAACTAAGCTCTCACAACAGCATGTTTCTGCTAGGCAAAATATGTTGATTTAGGCTTTTGACACATCCTCAAGCACATCTTTCCCAGTTCTTACCAACTTTAAACAATATACACGATTTTTTATTTATTTTTTTTTTTACAATGGAGTTTTATGTGCCGAGATACTGTTGGGGTAGGCCTAAAAGGTCTAATATTTCCATACAGAAACAAAATAAGAGGTTGAGGGACCACATCATTTCTACCCACAGTGAAGAAATGCAGAAAATAATATATAAAGAGGAAGAAAAAAAGCAAGTTTCCAAGGTTTTCAGACTTAGTAAAGAGTCCATACCTTCATTCATGAGCGTGCTTCAGTAGACATCAGGATCCCATATGTCAAGCCTGGGTCCTTCCTTTGTAAAACACAAGTCTTCGTAGTACTTTCCATGTAAAACATAGGTCAATTACTTATGTACGAAATTGCTAGGGGATACTCATGAGTGTTTGAAAGCCTACGGAAGCAAATTGATAGATTTATGCTATAGCTTGAGTGTGATCGGAAACCCACACTTGCTTCACGGTCAGACTGTTTGGATTAGAGCTTTCAGGTGTATTCTAGACCACGCCGGAGGAGAAAGAGGTGTCACGTGTGAGCCCTCAGCGTGGTTCTTCGCATGTTTATTCCCTGCAGCGCAAGGAATCCAAAAAAACCCACGTTCTTCGCTATCTATCTCCCATTGCCATGTGATGATGTCACTTGACCAATCTCCAGCAGACAAGTCGGCAAGATGCCTTCTCACTCCTCCACCCCAAGGCAGGAAAGCACATGGTACCTGCTGCAGTAAAGACATCTCAGCACCACTGTGCTTCAGTTTGCTTCCTCATCAGCGCACCGGCAGACATCAGAGGTGTAACCTCTGCTGTGTCCCTCTGCACACAGACTGAGCCACGGTACCCCACCGAAACCCAGCTGGAGATCAGATGCCGGAGGCTTTGTGGTCACAGACTGTAAACTGCAACATGATCTTTACCAGCGCCCTTCCTCTTCAAATAATTTCTGCTGGCATTGGAGAGAAAATAACCAGCAAAACCACTGCCATGTGCTGTAACAGTGCCATTACCAATCAGGCAATGAAGTTAAAAAGATATTTTTATTTTTTTAAGAACATTTTGGGTTAAAAGAAATACATAAATATACATCTTAACTACAAATAGACCATTAGCATCATTTTAAATACCATGGTTCTGAGACATCCCACCTAGATAGAGTGCAGCAGCTGCTTCACTCCGCAGTGGTATGCCAGACAGAATTATGCTTTTGACTGCAGTATTTATGCATTGTTATCAGAATTAATGCCACATTTGGGACTATTTTTATTTAGATGGACAACTGCGATTTCGACCGTACATTCCAGTGAAAATGAAAACCGGCCCCTTGTGAGTCCCTCAGATAGTTTCCACTTCTTCTTTCTTTCACCTAATTTGCCAGGTTCCCTGTTGTTGCTCTTCCTTCTCAAGGCCCTCTGCAGTCCTTCACTCCTTTAGTAATGATCTCATTTCTCCTTTGTTATTTAGCTATGAGCACATATTCCATCTCCTCTCCATCCTTGCAATTCTCTTATTTTCTTCTGTTACGCTGCAGAAACTCCTTTTTGCATTAAGTACTGGGCTCCAGCTCTGTCCATTACTTTTCCAAAATTTGACTCTTCTGTTAGTACGATCTCACCAACATATTCTGGAAATTCTTTTGGTGTTTGCCAGTTGTTCATCCCTTAAACAGGGAACTTGTCATGCAGGGAATATGTCTTCTTGTGTGGCTTATGCCAAGGAGTTAAACAAGTACATCTCAGCCTTGAAGAAATCTGCCTGTGCATTTGAAATCAATAAAATACTATCAACCTTGAAATCCATGAACTTTTTATAAGTGGATACATATTCATAACAACTCTGCACATCTGTAATAATCCTAACAAAAGGTCGTTTTTATTCACTCTGACTCCTTGGGATAAAATAAGGATAGCCAACATTTGGGAATAAAATATACAATGACCCAAATTACTAAGTATATTGGATGATTTTCTTTTATCACTGCCTTTTCAAACCATTTCACTGAAATTGCTGGTAGGCTTTTAGCCAGGAGAATGTAATGAACTGGGGTAATGTTTTCTGACTTATTTTCAGTGGGATTTCAAAATTAGAATGATGGAGTAATGAATTTGATTGTCTCGGCAGTCTATCTTTCTTGTCCACATCAGCCCAAGCCGGGTGCAGAAGATAAGGAAACGCTGCTACTGAAGTGCGAGCTCTCTATGAAGAGAGGGAAAGATTGATTTATAGTTGTGAACAGGCACAACTACAATAGAGCAAATACTTATACATGTCCTGTGTTTAGCCTAGAACAGTATTCACTGCATGTTGAAACTTCCCCCCAAAATTGAAAGATTTGGACAAGGAGATACAGGATAACAACACTCTTTCTACTGACCTGTGGATCTGTTTGAAGGCAGTAAAATCCAGAAGTAGCTTAAGAGTATTTCAAGTTCCCCTGGACTTTTTTAGAGGAATTAAAAAAAAAAAAAATTAAAAAAAAATCAGCAACTGATACATTAGAGCACTAATCCAGTTGTCAACAAATAATAATTATGAACACAGTTGAATAGAAATATGCTAGAAATGTCTTAGAAAGTCATGAAATGTTCTTAGTTGCTAACCTTGATTTGCTTAAAGTTTTAGCATATTAAAAGCAGTGTTTTGAAAGTTTGAAAAGACTTTTCACTTACTACTCAATTGCAATATTTTTTCAAAGGGAAGACTTTCTTAATGGATCACAAAACAGCAGCAAAATTTTAGCTTTTATGGTGAAGAACGTTACTATGGGAGTTTGAGTAGAAAAAATAACTGGTGAGATATTTGAATTAATAATCAACTATAAACCATGTGTTTAATGCGTGCACGAGAAAAATGTGTTAAGTTCTACAAGGAATATGTTCTGCGGTCTTAAGGAATTTTGTTAAACTTCTGTACTTTTATGTACATCCTAATCCTTTCCCCACCAAAGTTTATGTCAACATCTGTGTTGACGTCAGCAGGAAGCGACCAGAACAACTTGGTAAAGGTAATGGCCTGTGTACCTTTAAATTGGCAGCTTTTAAAGTATATGGGGTTGTAATATTATTAGCTTCCTGGTTTTCCCCTCAAAATTATATTTCATACATAATCTAACGAATACAAGTAATGTAAAAGGAGGGTTTATGTTTCAATGATCAGCTTTTCTGTCTTTTTAATTTCAAAGGCCTTACAGCTTTTTTAATTCAATAATGTGTGATTTACTTTTTAAAAGTATTCAGTCTCACCCTCTACTTTACAATTTTCCATAGAAAGTTTCTATCAAACTCCAACTGCAATGAAGACTGCTCAGGGAAGTGCTCATTCTAAGGGCTTATTTTAGCCATTTTGCCAATATTATTGTAGAATTACAATAGAAAGGAAACACTAGAAAAATATAGGTAAAATTGGAAAGCTATATTGCTTCTTCTTGGACCAGAAGTGTGTGATCTTTCTGTTGATATGTGGCTATATCTTTCCAGGTTCCAATAAACACATTTAAATCTCTAAAATATTTCTATTTCCAATGATGGCAATTTAATTTTTCCCCGTATGTATCTTTTCCTTGTATTTCAATCAGGTGTTGCTCGCTTTCTCCTCTACCTTCCAAAATACACGTAAGCTATCTGTAAGCTTTTGGCTACGTGGCTAGCTCCGCTCTGAAATGGAACAATACTTTTAAGATATAAACCAAAAATGGCCTAAGTTAAAACATATTTTTCTTTGAACAGTTTGGAAATGGTCCAAGGTTCAAAGGGGTTATTTTGCATGGCACTACGCACATAAGGCTGGTTATCACATTGACACTCTTATCCGTGATTAGTAACTCATGTATGAGTGCACACTCCAACAAATATAGAGAGTGTACTATGGACTCCACTGATTTCATTCCCAGAAAAATAAACCCTTGCATCTTTGTTTTCATTTGTATGTTTTTTTTCCCTGGCTCTTTTTTTGTCCTATATGATCTCCAGAAACTCCCTGCGTATGGGAGGTGTGCACTCCTGCTGCTTTACAGCAAGGCTTCCCACTGGCATAGACAGCTGTAATTAGCCAGAGAAACAATGGTCACATTATAACACGGACGTTTTTGTGAGGGGCTTTTCCAGTATAAAAGCTCAGTTAGAGCTGTTTGTTACATACGCCGCTTTATCAAACACTTTATTCGGTCTCTGCAATCTGCCTTAGTTTAAACCAGTTATTTAGAGCACTTGGGAAATTCTGCATGTTTGATAAATAGTATAGTTTTATGCATTTTTACAATATGAGTAACACTCCCTATCCCTGGAAAATAAACTTGAAATTGAAAGAATTCTAGAGATTAATAACCCAATTCAACCTGATGTTTCATGGGGGTGAGCTCACCCTTCAAGTAATGAACAAATTAGCCTATGCAAGCCATAAAATTCCTCCAAACTTAACAATGCCCATCAAAATTCTTCCAGTTCAGATGTTCATGACTTGTATTTTAATGGATTCCAAACTCTGTTTAATGTTAGGCTTCTTTTTAATTCTTTTCTCTCCTCTTTTCTCCTTTCCTCCCCTCTCCTCTTTCTATTCCCAGTGCAGTGTTAGACCAAATGCCTCTTAATTTTTCTTGACCTAATTTAGGTTTGATTAGCGGGTAGAAAATGTTAGCAAAAGATCCAAATATTTAAATTTCTGCTTTCCTTAAATTAATCAAAGTGCTTACAAAGCCATAGGTGACTTAACTTTACTTCCTTTCCCTCAAACGCCGAGTGAACCAGACTAAATTGATTATGATTGTGACAAACTACTGACTTTTATTAAATTCTCTCTCTCTTTCTGAGTAGATGTATATATATCAGAGCAAGTTTTGGCAGTTTCATTTTGCTGAGGTTTGTGCCAGTATTTCCTTCAGTTTTAGTCCAGATGGGTTCACACCCCTAAATTTAACTCTGGCTCTCGGGATTGAGCAAACTCAGACTCTCAATTGAAATTTAAGGAACATGACCTGCACTTGAGAGACATATGAAACCACTTAAATCCAAAGCTTGAGTTGCCTCAGGTTTGTTTGAAATTTAGGCCAAAGTTACTTATTAAAGCCACAAAGCTTACCTGTCTTTTGTCAGATTGACCCAAGTTTCAACTAAAACCCAGATCCATTTTCTTTACAAGTACTGAAAATGTTGCCTGTGGTAACATCAGAGCCTATACCCACTCTTTAGAACCACGATGGAGCAATTCAAATCCAAACAATGTTCAGGGGAAGATGCTTTCAGCTTCCTGTTGAAAATTACAAAATGAAAACCCAGCCCAAACCAGAAAATTTTAACTGAAACAATAGGCTGAAGCCACGTTGAAAGAAGTCGTGAAATGTTTTGGGTTTTTTTTTTGTCCCAGCTCGCTGTTTTTAATTCTGAACGGCTAGTTGACTCATTTAGAGTGCAATGCGGATTATTAAAATATATATACAGAATTAACATTGAGAACAAATCTCATTATCAAGCACTTGTCCTCTGGTATCTCCTGAGACAGACTCATATACACGCTATTTCTCCGCTGTAACTGACCGAATAGGAGAAAGACTGATACGGCAGGCGACAGTGTGTTTCATTCTACAGTCAGTATTCCTTCCCAGAGGAGGTGTGTGTTACCTTGAGTAAGGGTTGGACAAACCCTTTGGAGCCTGTTCTGAGATTTGGGTTGCTCCCTCTCTTCAGCAGGGAATTCACGAGTAGCGTGTGTTTACCTTAAGAAAGATGAGAGAGTTTGTCTTGAGAAGCTCTGACTCAAAATGTCTCCAGGTAAGGATTAGTTAACTGCCCCACAAGGCGCACGTTTATCCTGCAGAAGTCCTCTGAAGTGAATTATCAAGCACTTTGGAAGATTGTTTAATGAGAAGTGGGAACTCGCCCCCTTTCCTCAAGATATGGATCTCGACCTAGAAAACTTTAAAGAATTAATTATAGGTAGGAACTGCTCCTTCCATTTCAGCAAATAATTAAATAATTCTCATATCTATCTCTCTCTCTCTCCTGGTACTTGGGAGCCTGTTGTGTTTCCTCAGCTCCACTCCCAAGCCCTAGCATTATTTGCTTTGTCCTTGCTCCAGTTCTTACCTACCAGCTCAGAAAAGTAGTTTCCCAAAATGCGCACAGTGAACAGCCAGAAAAAAAGATTAATTCATGTAACTCCTCCTCTAGAGGAGCAGAGCCTTATGTTTCGGTAAGCACCCATGCATAGAGGGAGAAGTTTGAACCATTGGGAGAAACAAGCAACATCTCGCTGCTCTCCTCACCCAGCCTATTGCACACATCAGAGAGGAGAAAGCGGGTTTCCCCGTCTCTAATTACCTCCTACATCCACCTCCCACCACACGTACTGCAGCCACCGATCCTGTATGGGTCCAAAAATATCTTGGAAAAATATACTCTGTCAATCAGATTAAGTCAAGGCTAGATGCCTGAAAAAATAGGATTTTCTGGTGGATGCTTGGATAATACTCAGGGGGTCAGTGCATAAATCGAGCATGAGGCTTTGCAGGACTGACAGGCAAGGTACGCTTAAATTTTCTTATGCAGATGCTTTCGCATGACTATTTTGGCACCTATCTGATTTCCCAGTTAACTGTGAGGTTTCTTAAGAGCAAAAAAGAGAGGCATGGAGAACTGGGGGGGGTGGCTAGAGTTAGTATTTTGCTTTTATTAAGCGCTGTTTAACAGCTGCTCTAAGACCGAGTACCGTGAGCACCCAAGGAGTTTGGTATATTCATGCTCACGATAGGGAATCGAAGGAACAAACAGATCATGAGTTCTCACAGATATCAAGGCACACCTGTGCTATATAATAGTTTGATATAAAACTCTGTGCTGACGACAGAGGCATGCCAGTCCGTGTTAAAAAAGGTAACTCCACAGCCTTAGCCTAGAGAAACAGCCACATTCCTCACCCATTCGTTCTTTAAGCTGCATTTGTGCAGCTACGATCGTCATTATGAATGTGCTCTTTACAATTTCTGAGAAATAGTAAAACGCACAATAAGTATGGTTCATCCCGTGCTTGGTAAAAATGGATCCTTACGCCTGTTTCCAGATCAGCTCTCAATGTAACAGCTATTTGGAGCTATTTTCTGCTGGAGTTTCAGACTCTCTTCCTGCTTGTCTAAAGGGGCAGCTATCAGTGCTAAAAACCCAGTGACCGTTTACGGTACTGACTGGCCCCAGAGACCACGCTGGGAAGTACTGTGGCTATTAAGTGTTTTCAAGATCTGGGGTGAGATAATGGCTCCACTAAATCAGTGGCAATTTTCCCAGCGCATCCCAGTGTGGGGCCAGGACTCCACACCTTCAGCTTTCCACAGAACATTCGGACCTGCCCACATAAGATTTGAACAGTGCTGAAGCTGAAATAAGATCTGCCTGTGGAAGCTTTAATGCACGTAATACCATGGTATCTTGCTGCCTAATTCTGGCTATTATATAAAGTTTGCGGACAGATAATCTGCAACCACTAAATTCTGCATTCCTTTTTGGTTTGGGACTCGCTTCAGTGCATGAAATTGGCTGCTCTGGGACCAAGATAGATTCCACGTTGTACCTGCATGGGCTGTGTGCTAATTAGAGATAAGCAGACCTCCCTGGTAGTTCCTTTCATTGTTGAAAAAAAGTTGATTTTATGTCATCAGAGGAGTTCTGAAAAACGTTATCTCATGAGGACACTTTAAAAATGAGTTGGCTTCAATAATTCTCTAAAGCTCTTCACTGCTTTTTTTTGTCTTTCTTTGAAAGCTTGAAAACAGATTCAGTCCCAAAGTGCATTCTCAGCCCTAGCTACACATCAGCTATGTTTATATGGAAAAATGGTACAGTTCTCAAACTCCTTTTTCGTTTTCAAGTGGCTTTCGTGTACAGCTACCTCATCGTGTATAAAGTCCAGGCAATTTTCTAGGGCTGACAGTAGTTTCCTCCCTAGTCCACATGCACAAGAGTCTTTCACAGTATGTCCTTCAAGGAGTTAATTATGAGGGGTTTTTTTTCATTTTGAGTTGATGTAAAATGAACTTTTCTTTTTTTCTCCTGAACGTTTTATCATTTTATGGTGAGCTCTCGAGGCACACTCGTAAATGTGCCATATGAGAAACTGGCAGGGTTTCTCCCGGCAACCTGGCTACTTTATGAGGGCTGGAAGATTTTTTGCCAGCCCTTTTAGTTGTCTAACAAGAATGAACAGCAAGTTGTTACTGTTTATTGGAGACCTTACACATTTGGACAGGGACAAGAAAGGTTTAGAAGCCGGTAACTTACACAAACTGAGTGCATGGTCTCTGTCCTAAGTCTCTAAGGGACTTGCTGTAAGGTTGTTTAAGACACTGTTTCAAGTTAGGAAGTAAGATACTGTTCCATCGAAGCTTTAGTTAGCGATACAAAGAGAGCAGTGATAGCCACAAGGCTAAAAGGGCTAGCAGATTTAGGCAGTAAACTAATATATTGGTTTTCAACAGCATTCGAGTACCAGAAGGGCTTCCTGATATTAGCTTCAGAAAAAAACATCGTCAGCAATATAATTTGATGGGATTATCCAAATGTGTGTATTTTACCTGTATGCCTCCAGTTACTGCAGTCTCGCAATCTCAGTGAGAAAGAAGAGAAAGAGGCTCAGAAGCAAAACAGTTTATGTCAGCTCAGAGATGAGCACTTCCTCCTTTAAACCACTAACATGAGGCCAAATTTACCATGACTACAGCGCTGAAGAACACGTTCACGTGGTCTAAACTCAACTAAACGCTCCAGCCTTTCTCTATCTGTTGACATTCTGTGGGAAATGATCAAGAAACGAGACAAATCAGAACTGGGTTCAATTCCTTGTTCTGCCAATGGCCCCTACCTGTAGGATGTCTTCATTGTGTAATTCACTGACGTGAAAAGGTCATCTTCCAGTCCTGAAGACGCATCACATATGTCTTCTGGCAGAGCAGTCTCTTGTGTCCTGAGGCAGTATGACCACTTGTTCTCTGTGAAGTCTGACTTCTGAATGGCGTGATGTAATTTGTTTCATTTTCATAATCCAGGATGTCAGTGAACTGTGGAACCACGCTCAGAGTGAGTTAACCCATTCTTCCCACAACAGTGTGCTCCGTAAGGTGGCCTCCAAAGGTGGTCTGTAAGGTGACGGTCAACAGAAAACAAAAATCCAAATGCTATAAGCCCACATTTATTCCCACAGAGTGGGCTGGGTACCTGCAGGCTTAGTTGGGAGCCGGTTCCTAAAGGCTTCAAGGCTTATCAAAAATTTTTGTGACTGCGCTTGTGCCAGTTTGAAAAAAACATTCAGTGTTATTGCTAAAAGTGTCTTATTTATTTATCACCCCAATCCTCCAGCTCATCTACTGAGCAGAGGCAGCGCATTGTAAGATTAGCTGTACTATTTCCCTAAAAAAGATTAGAATTCTTTGAGTGAAAAAAAGGTTGGGAAAGGCTCTTTTATATAACAGCTGTGTAGTCAAATTCTTCTTAATGCTGAAGACACTTTTCCTCTATACAATCCAAGAGGAACAAAATAATTTTACAGCTGTATGAGACAAGAAATATGATTTAGAAGACTTTTCTGAGTATTACAAGAACTTCTGGAGAAGTTAAAAAAAGACAGAGAGAAATGTGTCTTAAGGGTCCTTCACATAAATATTTTGCCTTAAATTTCATCCCAAGATTAATCGTCTCCAGTCTCCAGCCTTACTTCCAGTGCATCAGAGAACAGTCCAGAAGCAAACTCAGCATTTTTTTGCCTTCTTAATGGAGCATTAATCTGTAATTTTTGTGATTTAATAACATACTTAGAGAAGTTTTCTTGGCTAAAATCTGATACATAGCGCTAGCGACCTCCGATGCCCTTCCTTTCTCTGAACCAAAGGCTTTAATTGTTCACCCCCTAATACGTACAGAGAGGCCACTCAAAAGGATGAAATCCAATATAAATAAATGACATTTGGTGATGAGGTCAACTTTCAATTTAAGATTTATTTCACCCAGATGCCTGAAATGAGTGGCTAGACTACATTTCAAGGTTTAGGGAAAACTTCATAGATATTTATCAGTGAATTGAAGAAGTGACATGTTGCAAGCATCTGTACAACATTACATTTTAGGGAGGCTACTCTACCTTCAGACTCTTCAAGGCCTTATGATGTCGTCTTTCATGCTGAGAATTTCAAGCCTGAGAAAATGGATATAGAATCTTAGAATGGTTTGGGTTGGAAGGGACTTTAAAGATCATCTGGTTCCAACCCCTCTGCCATAAATCTAACAACTGAAAAGAAAAAATAGATTATTCTAAACAAGATCCAAGCCATACATGCATATTTGGACTCTGCAAGATGCCAGGCCTACCAGGTCACTTATCTGCTCCTACGAATGTCCAAGATATATATGCTGACAGTTTTGGTGGGAATGGACTCAGGTTCCCACTGCATCTACCCTTAAGTGAACTCATTTAACATGACGCTCACGTCCGTTGTATGGCTTTAAATCCCTCTCTCTCACTCCCTTACACAACAACAACTAAATAAAATTCAGATGTCCTGAAGATCCACACTAAGTGTGAAACCAACTGACCGTCCAGCTGTGTGAGAGTTAAATGCCATCAAACTAGATTTGCACAGTGACTGGGGTTTTTGGTCCTCATTTTGCCCTTAGTTTCCCTTGTATTTCTGGTAAACATAAAAAAATACTTTCTTGTTCATAAACTATATCAGAAATCCTATTAAAATCTAATTTACTTCATGCTACTTATGACATGTTTATTTTCTGTAATTCACTTGGCTTTTGTACTCTGGAAAGTACTCCAGTAAAGCTCGTTTTGTTTTATTTTCAGTTCTTGCTGTAGCTATTTCACTCCAGAACTTCAGCAAAATGTTTACAGAAAATAAATTTTAAAAGTACTTTCCATTTAAATGTTAAATGTATCTTTATATATAAAATATAATGGATATTTATAGGTACGCAGTTTATCCCTCTTTACAAATCCATGGGAGTTTTTTTCATTGTAGTTCATTAGTTTCAATAACCTGAGAATTTCCATTTCTGGTGGCTGGGATGCTACAGCTTCAGAAACGGCGTGTTTAAGTATTGGATCATCCTGAGGACACTGCCTTTACCCAGAACTTTCTTCCCCATCAGCTAGAGCTGACCTCTGTGATATCTCCCAAGGCAAATGGAACATTTTTGTTACCATCTCCATATCCCGGTTTGCCTGAGGAGGAACTGCCAATGCTCAGACGCCTGTCGCATACCCAGCAAAGACCTTGTTTGATATTTGTCAGGCAGAACATCTTGACAAATGGATGACTAAATAAACACATTTTAATTGTTAGAGAAGCACTCTAAAGAGTGAAAATATTTTCCACAAGAGGAAAAAAATGAGTCACAAGAGTTACTGAGAACACTTGACTTTTTTTTCTGTAGTCCCAGTGCTTTATACTTCTGAAAGAATTACTGTCTCTATAAGGACATATTTACAAGGTGCCCAGTACCATGGGTGTGCTTACACCAAAGTTATACCACTTCACTCAAAGGACAGGTTGTAAAATTAATTATGAATTAATTGTAAATGTAAATGTAAAATTAATTATGAACAACACAGAAGCTGCTGAACTCTATCCTACTTTGACTAACCGGCTTCCGGTATGATGTTAATTATTTCAACCGAGCTCAGCTATTTCACAGCATATTAGGTTGATGTACGCAGTGTTAGGGACCCTATCACCTCTGAAGTCACCGAACCTTTCAATCGCGAGTTCCTCTTTTGCCACGTGCTGTTGAACTCTAATAATCAGGGGCTTGATATTTCAGAATAGGTATTTCAGAGCATGCGCCCGCCCTAAATTATCCCCTCTGGCGTTCTTCCTTCTGTGCGTCCAGCTTCTGAGAGCAAATTGAGAATAATGGGCCCTGCGAGAATAAATACACTGTGAAGCAATGACCGGTGCCACGATATAAATTTTGAGGAAATAAACTGTTCTCTTGACTGTGTTTAAATAGCATTAGGGATGGAGGGGACACACACACTCATATTAAACAAAGTCCACGCGGTGAAATACCGAAAAACTTCTTCCTAATCTGCCAAAGTTCCTGTGATTCAGTGAGGTCTGAGGAAAAACAAAAATAACCCAGTAACCAACAGGGCTACCAAAGCACGCAAGGGGTCTGACGTGAAGTTATACAGAGAATCTTCCTTCTGGCATTTCCCATATTCCTAGCGCTCGACTTAGACGGCTATTGTTCTAACTTTGTTTAAAAAAGCACTGTATCCACACGTCCTGTGTATAAAATATTACTACACACGGAGGCCTGTTTTAGCAGGGCTTTCTCGTGAGAACGACTCCTCTTATTGCCGTATGGGGAACTAGATGAGAAATCCCAACCCTCTTAAAGCCATTTCAGGTTCGCCACTGATTTCTACGGTGGAGCAGGATTTCACCTCTAATACTACTCAGGGTCAAAATGCAACTGAACGGAATGAAAGCAAACGGTAGTAAAACATCAGCAGTAAACCTGTCCCACAAATTTCTTGTGGTTTTACAAGGATGGAGTTAATACATTAAGTTGTTGTTACCTAATTAGGTGACTTTTATTGTGTCATCAAACAGAAAACCGATACCAAATGGCATATGCACATAAATGAACAAAGGAACGGAGACAATGCTAGCAGAGCAGAAAATAGCCACCGCCTGAAGCGCGATTTCAGCGTGGGAGCAGAGACCATCCAGGTAGCATATTTATAGAGAGGAAATAATTAGTGAATAATAATTAGTAAGAAGTTATTGGGATTTTGTCTTTATAGAAATAAATTAAACTGATCACAGTCAAACTCATACTTGCAATACTGCTCTAAATAATACCTACATCCTACCATGGCTTATGTCTCCTCTTTCTCCAAGAGTCACACCATGGAACAGCCTTTGAGGCTTTTGCATCCCTCACTCATTTTCACAGAGCATAAACTGGGGTGACTTTCCCGGGGGGAAGGTGTCCTCTTATTGTCCCTGTTCCCATTCCCACTGCAGTCACCAGGACTTCAGTGGGAAAAAGATCAGACACAGCAGTAAAGTAAAATATTGATAAGTTTAGTGAAAACAGCAGAATTGGGAGGTAAACGCCATCCCCAAGGATGGCCTTGTGCTAAATGCTGTTGCTTCAAAAATCAATCCATAAGAAAATTCACTATTCCCTCCATCCGTCCATCACCCATGGCTCAGCCTTCTGCCACTGCAGATTAACTCTACTTCTAGAGGGCTACAACAAATCACAGAAGGGGATTTTAATGTCATAACAGCCCTGGAAGTAGCAGCTATTTCCCGCTGGCTGCGCAGGATGGGAGCAGTTGTGGCAGGAGAACATCCTTCGCTGGTATTTCCAAATTCTTGCCAAGGGCTATGGGGAAGCTCTCCTCAACTTGAATGAAAATTTTGCCATATCGCTTGATTACACTTGCTATACACAAACGACTTACTTAGAAATGCTACGGGCATTGCTCTAGTGATTTAATTACTTATTTGCACAGGCCATTTTTATAAGACCTCTGGGGTTTTCTTCTTTTGGAGCTACAGCAAAGAAAAAAAATCTCAGGAGTTACCTACTTTTGGATTTCTGATTGGGTTTTGATTTTCCAGCAAAAATCAGTGAAAAACATGAAAGGAAGCTTTCCAGATGGAGGCTACTTAAAAGTTGGACCAAAAGTCTCATTCTGTATTGTAGGTTATAAGAATCAGATATAAGCTACTTCTTATTCTGTAGTGATTTTTCGGGGAGACATTTACAAGGAAAAATAAAGCCAAACTCTCAAATTTTAAAAAAAAAATCTACTTACAGCAATTTATCAATCTTTAATAGCTGCCCTGCTATTTAACATCATGTTCTAGAAGACTCACCATGGCTTTGTGGAAAAACATTTGTTAAACAGCGGCTGCTTCTTCTTTCAAACAATCAGGTTTCAAATACACCCAGAGTGTTTCATTTTCCAAAAAACGTTTCCATTTGGTTTTAGAATTATTCACTTCTTTATCCTATTTCTGCATATTTTTAAAATAAAACACCACTTTCTTTTTTTCCCTTAGTTCCAGTGATGACATTACAGAGAAGGGAAGAGTGGTAATGATTTATCTCTGATTATGGCACTTTACATGCTTCACCCTTTCATTTTTTAATTTCTAACGACACAAACAGGCCCCAATTATTACGTCACACAAATAAGTAGAATGGCCATAAAAGCCGACTAAAAGTTCATGTGAGCAAATTTTTAGTCAATTGCTGCTATTTATGGGCTCCTGTTTTAGAAACAGTAATACTGGTACAAAGAAAACAGCAGTAACTTACTTTATAGTTGTTCAGAGAATTAAAAAAGAACTCAGACGGGGCAAGGGAATAACTGTTATTGGACTAACATACATTTGAGAAAAGGGACAAGTGGTTGAGTGGATGACTCTGATTTTGGTCTTGTCATCCAGAAATATAGTATCAATTTTATATAAAAATATTTGCAAAAAAAAAAATTATTATCACCGTCTTCATGAAAAAAGGCCCCTTACCCCTCAATTAAACTGTAAATGTAGTGCTGAATATACACTTCAATAGGAAGGAGTAAACATTGCGTTACGTGAATAAAGCTGTAGTTGAAAAAGACACTAAGTCTCGCGGTACATGTTTATTTCTGGATTTCCTTGAGCATAGATGGAACTCCCGCTCAAAGCAAAATGATCCGTAATTCCTGCTGGGCATGGGATTTATGTTAGGGGCTACATAAAGGGCAAGTGCATTAGTTTGTAAATGTCACACTATAGCAGACTTAGAAAAAGAGAATTAAACTCTAAGAACAAAGCTTTCCTAATGCTGCATGACACAAAGCTCAACCAAGAATATCTTGACAGGTAGGGGGTGAAGGAGGAAAAAAAATTCCCATAGCCTGTCTGTCTCAGCAGGAGCACGAAAGTAATGTGGGCTGAGCCTTACAGGGAAAAATACTGAAAGCCTGAAAAAACGTGCACTAAACAAACTATCGTGCTTCCTAACACCCGTTGTTTGTGTTAATTCTGTAGCTCCTATAGTACAGTATCTTGCATAAGTGATACCCTGAGAAATATTTTCTAGTTTACAATAATATCTGACATGCAGAAGTGCTAGGCTGCATGAAGATAATTCAATCAGTCAGCAAATCCTGTTGTCTCTCCGTTTGTAAATTCAAGCGATAATTCTGCATTCATCTAACGTCAATCTGTGGCAAAAGGCCCAAAATAAGGATTATAGTAGAGGAATTTTTGGTGTGAGAGGAGGCAGAAGGAACTTTTGCAAAAACTCCGAGAGCTGTGTTTTGGGGAAAAAAATAAAGCATTAATTTCTCCTTCGTATTACTGTCAAAAATCTATTTTTTTTTAGCGTTTAAAATCATGTTAACGTAGACTTTGCATCAGTGGTTGCTTTATAGAATCTTTTCCTTCTGTCGTCTCAGACTGCACAAAGCTGTAGTGCTATAACCAAAGACTACATACCCTCATGGTGTTATCTACTCCAACTGCTCGGCCATGCTGCCCTTTTAAGCTTAGTTATGTTGGAATAATCTGTTTTAAAATGGTGTGAGAGAAGCCACACAGCACTTTTACTGGTGTGGTTGAGTCTGTTGAATTTCAACTGCTCTAAATACTGATATAAAGAAGCCCAAACAGTTATGACTTGTGGGTTAGTTCAAATGGTAAAGGCCTTCTTACAGTTTTTGCATCTGCCAGCATGTTTCCATCACTCTTTGCAGAAATACAGATCTTTGTGTTGTGATTGTGAAATGTCACAGGTATATTTACAGCATCTTTAAAAAAATTAAAATGAAATATCCAGTAGTACTTTCACCTGTGTGCACACATGAGATTTTTAGTGCCAAAACCCCCAGGTATGAGCTTTGTCTTTCCCTCCTCTGTATTCCTGGTTGCACGCCATAAACATAATCTCGGGCTTTAGTCTCTGCTAGAAACAAAGTATGGATCTAAAACTGGCTAGCGTACGCGTGGAAATAGAGAAAGTTTGGGAAGGTGAGCGAGTTGCTATGCAATCTATCATGAGCTTCAGTGACTAAGAGCTGGAAGAACCACAACGCTGTTCAGACATTTTCACACTTATCGGGACAAACCGCTGGAAAACGTGATAATGAACGGATAATCAGCTGCAGCTTCGCAACCCAAAACCTTCCCATTTCTTGACTATTCCCTGTTTCGCTTCCTTGTAGAGCAAGTCTAACTTCACAGTCTATAAATCTATTCCTAGTTGTTTGAGCAGCCTGTGTTAGTCGGAGCAGCAGGCAGTGTGATAGAACAGCAGGGTTATTACAAAGGTGTTTTTGAGTCTCAGAGGAGCAGTTCAGGGCTTTCAGAACTTTCTCTGCTCCTGTTGTCCCACTGCAGAGAGTGGTGGCCAAGACAGCCCCACGGGTGGGGTCTACTTCCCTCTAAACGGTCCGTTTAACTACATTTCATCCCTCACATGAAGTCTAAGGCAGTAGATAGCATCCTGCCATCTACTTTGCCAACTCCTGCCATCTCAAGTGAAGCCTGTGGGGGACAGAGGATACTGCAGATTAAATACAGCCGAGGTATTTCCACCCAGCTGCTTCACTTTTTGCACTGAGGCACTGGGCCTCTGCCCTCCCGCACCTTGCCCAAGAGCAGCGACCAGGGCGATAGTCATTCTTCTCCTGGAGCACCACTGGGAAGCCTACCATCAGGATGTGCAAACGCCGAAGGGCAACACATGGCCACAAATTTGCTGTCTCTCTTTATGCATCAAAAAGGAAGTTGACACATATGAGGCCTTTTTTAGTTTTTCATATCCAGTGGGAATATCGTTAGGAAACTGCGAACTTCTTCCCTAATAAGATGACATTGGATATCCATCCCAAATTATATCCCATTTGAGGATGAAGAGATCTCCAAATCTTTTTATTCCAAACTTTTAGGTATTTCAATGCTGTGTTGCTCTCTAACCCTTTTTTCCACTAACTCCACATGCACACACAGAGTGCAGGGGAGTGTCTATTACAATTATCTACAGAAAAATACGGTTTGATTGATGAACGATACAGATAGCTTCGCGCTTACATGTTGATGAAAGAAATTTCTTGTTGCTGATGTGTTATGCTGCTGCAGTTAAATAGTTCTCTGTGCTGCTACTGCTGTTTTAGAGGCAGTGGTATGGAAATAGAATACAAGTAGTAGGAAAGAAGATTAAATTTAGCATCATTCTCCTGCAGATATATACTGACAACTTCTCTGTATTAGTTTACTTACACAGAATTGCCGCAAGTGGACAAGACGGTCTGCCACGGTACGATCTGCTTGAAAACTTTTCTTCACATCCATAGCATTCACTCACGCAGTCTTTCGTCCCTGAAGCCTGGGTTTGGTGCATCTATAAAAGAATATTTACAAATTTACATCCTTTTCCTTAGAGAGACTTTTGTACAGGATTATCTGTGATTCGAGTTGTCTTTGGGCAGCTTCCAAAGCACGTTAGTAATACCCAGATACAGGAATCGCGGTAGTGATTTCACTGAGGGTTGTTAGCAAGTGAGCTGATTTTGAACAGAGAGTAGACTGTCATGGTTTTTACACTTATAAACTAAGGGAAACTGTCTATTTTGAAACTGTTCGTGGTGCAATATCTCCCACCTTTGTGTGTGTGCATGCGTACATGCACACAGATTTAATTTGCTGTGATTGGATTAGTGGATAATTCCAATTATCTGGTATCCAGGCAGTGACTGACGTTGTGCTCCACATGTTATCAAAAGTCAGTCTTGCAGCTATCTTAAGCAGACATATTTCCTGACAAAGCACTTCACTTCAATGGAGTTCCTCGTGGCCAAAGTACTTTTCAAAATGAGTCAGGCATCCTGAAACAAGGTCTGTTCAGTGTGAGACGTTTGGCCCCTGATACTTTCTGGTTATGTTTTGCCAATTTAAGATTATTCTGGTTCATACTCTGGAATGAGTTCCTTTTCTGCCAGCCAAGTACCATTTCAGCATAAATAAAAAGGCAGAATCCAACCCTAGAAATAAGTAAGGATGCGGTTGTTTTAGACTAACTTCTCTGAACTTCTTTATCAGTCATTGGTGAGTAAGAGAGACTTCAGAAAGTACATGAGCTGAGCTGCCTAACTGGAGTTTGTTGAATACTCCACAATATTAAGGAAGGCAAGGAGTGTCTTGTATGTCAGATTGTGTAACCTGGGAGATAAATACACCTTAATTTAATGCCATGAACTGCCACTCTGATAAATGCTAGATGCATTTGTCACATTAAAGCAATAGAAACTAGTTTATTACAAGTGTAAGTAGAGATTTTAAGTGCTCTATTTAAAGTAATTAAAGAAAATAATATTCTCGAAATACGAAAAATAATTAAAATCTTAGCCTGTTACTTCAGCCTAAAATATACTTCTAGGTGTTGAGTTGGTTGGGTTTTTTTATTTCCGTCAAAGATTTTAGTCAAAAAGCAAAGAAGCGAGCCATTACCTAGCAGAAGGACTCTATAATAGCTTTCTTCTCTCATGCCCTTACAATGCCTGGCTGAATTCAGCTCCTGCATCCTTATTTGTGTTGTCAGTGGCACAGATTTGTTCTAATTCATCCTATCAGTTTATTACTTTCTGTTGTTGTATTTTAAATTTGTTATTGTAGCCTACATGTTCTTAGAACCCATAATAAAGAGGGACATTTGGTGATGTGTGGCTTATTTAGAAAATAGATATGATCTAAAAAAACATAACTCTGGTTTTAAGAGAATAACAACCCAAGAGTGAACAAAAGCAAACTGTTCATAAAGGAATGCGTAACTGAGAGGACCATTTGATGATCTTGGGCTTACTTAGGAAACAGAGTGGTACAGTCTGTTTTGAACTCAACATCCAATGGTTACCACCTCTATACAAAAGCAGAGTTCTTTAGATATTGACAGAAATATATTGCTATTTATTTATGTTTGTTGCTTTTCATCTCATTTTTAAAATGCCCTTTGGAAGGGTGACTGAGGATAGCAACGGCTTCAAAACAGTAAGTACTGAACGCATTAAGTATCTAGCTGAGGCCTTCTAAGTGACAACACAGTGACAGCCAAGAAATAATTATTCAAATTACATTACTTTACACAAAATCTTACTCAATAGCAAGCACTGCATATTTCTGCAAATGGAAGTATTTTCCATTAATTAAGAGTTCTCAGAAAGTGCATCATGAAATACGAAACACATGCCATTAATATTGACTTGGGGCTAAAGAACAACTCTGATAATATCTGCACTCATTAAACTTTTCATTCCAAATACTATCTATCATACAGAGCTCCTGCATCACGAGATTGCTTGTTTCAGACGAACACACAGAAAACTTCCTTCTCCAAGGAACAACTCTCCAACTATTACTCTGTTTTTTCATGCAGTGGAGAGATGAAATGGAAAAACAAAATGTTCCACGTACTTGAAAGAAGTTTCTAACATGTCAGGATGCCAAATAAAAATGTACCTTCTTGAGTAAATGGTATGAAGAAGTACAATTGTCTACAGACAACAATATGAGACAAACAGCTTTTTTGGTATTGTAGCTCACGACTGCTAGTAATAGGTTTTACACTCAACTAATCTTTTATATTGTGTGTTCTATATTACTTTCAATCTCTAAACAAAGAAATACTACTCATATGATTAATGAAATGCAATATTTTTTTTTGCAATAAACCTTTCCTGTGTTGCCCTCTGTTTCTTCCTAGTAGTCAGTTGTAGCAAACAGATGGTGAGTGAGCCCACGATAAGGCTTTCATGACTATTGCATGAGTATTTTCTCTAATCTCTTAAAACAAATAAGCTCCAGTATAAATCCTCAAGGCAATGCATACATACACACACAAATATATATACACATAAACATATAAATATATATAAAAGCAGATATCCATTATCAAGAAGTTTCTATACAATGTAAAGGGCATGAAGTCTGTAGAGTTATATAGATGTCTTTGTAAACTCTGCAAATAGTAATAATGGTGAATATTTTTTCTGTGATTTTTTTTTGAATCATTCCTCAGAATCTTACAGTAGACTTTCAGTAACTTATTACATCCCATCCATATGCGGTTCAACCAAAGAATAGAAAAAAAGTAATTTCTTCTTTGTTTTGTTTTGTTTTTTTTTTACAGAGGATAGCATTTTCTTTATACAGTTTTACTTTTTAATTCACCATGCTATGATGTAATGACTTTCTATGCTAGCATATCTAGAACTGGTATTAAAATGAATATTTAAATATAGTCTGTAGCACTATTAAAGTCATAAATTTTAAGCGACATAAGAGGTTGGAAGTCTCATGATTATAGCTGAGCAAATAATCAGAAAGATTAGTCACAAATTATTGTTTCAATAACTTCTTGAGTGAGTCATTGTCCCAGCCCTACTTGTGATCACCCATGCTAATTAAGTTTGTTTGTATGAACACTGGAAACTTACCGCTTTTCAGACAAATCATTGATGTACACAGATCATTTCAGCTTCAAGTAACTTCATACTGCAGTTCGGGTATTTTCATAATTCTGTTTGGAGCTGCTGGTTCTCTGCTTGTAAAGCTTCAGATACCACAGAGGCAGTCCATGGCTTGGGAAATCAATCATGAAACATGAGGAATAAAGAAGGAAGACCCAAAAGAAGCTCACAAACATCCCAGTTCATCACTGAAGCCTCTCACCGAGCCTCTCACCTCGATCCTTCATTGAGCAACTCCAGCCAGAGCTGTCTCAGCTTTAGGGCATGGGTTGCCTGGTGAGACCAAGGTCCTCTTTGGAGCTGGAAGTATTGTTGGACATTAGAATTCACATGGGTTAGACATAGTGGTGCTCATCAAACCTCATTTAGGTATTGATGGGTGGGGAGCTCCTCAGAGAGTCCTGGCAGACAGAGACACCTGCCTTTTTTGATATGTAAATGCTAATAAACGTTTCTGCCTGCATTGCTATGTCTGATTTGAGCTAGCTCAGTTAGTGCTATGGTTTTGAAATGACACGTAGTCATTCTTTCAGGGGCTATATTTTTCAGAGCCATCTATTTAATGAAATGAAGCGCTATATCTTCATTTGCAGTAATGTAGTATAGACACCGTTAAAGTAAAGGAAGAGCTCCACCAATTTCTGCAAGCACAAGCAAACTGCAGCTTCAGATTTCAGTATCGCTTCCCTGATGCCAAAGGGACCGCTTCTCCTTAACACGGGTTTTAAATCATCTGATATAAAAACACTATTGTGGAAATTATCAACTTTTTAAAGAACACCCTTTAAATGTAGCACTTCGCTTCTGTTTGGCAAATTGCAAGGGATTTGCTTCAGGATGCAGTTTTGTAACTGAAACACAACTGCTGTGTTAAAGATACAAGCAGGGATAATTTTCAAACAGTCTATCTTTAAAACAATTCTAACCTCCTTTGTGTTAAAACATTTGACTAAATCTGTCTTGCCTGAGAACCTCTATTCTTTTTAACCTAAAAATATTTTACTGCTGTTCTTAGAGCTATTTTAATAGTGCAAGCTCCTATCCCTGGAAATGGAAGTGAAGGAAGAACACATGAGTCAAAAGCTATTAAAAAGTAACATTTAAATTGTTTGAGCACTAGAAAGAGGCTCTCTGTTTCATTGACTGGTCTGTATTACAACTATGTACACACTGATACAGCAAACTTGTTCACAAGCTTTGCAGAAGTAGCTGTTATTTACAGATTCTTGCTCCTACGAAGACATTATTTTATGTTTTACTCAAGATGCTTTAGTTCCAAATTGTCTTATGAAACTCTATATTAGTGACTCATAAAAGGGCTGTAAAAATGCTCTTCTCAATGTAACTTGATAAACTGTAAAAAGTTTTAACCTACAAGTAATTTTTCAGGTTTGGGGTGGGGGTCTCCATGAAAAAAAATCAAAGACATCTTTTATTTATAGGATTCTGCTAGAACGTTCTACTATATTTCCAGGATGTAAGGTACTTAAAGGCTAAGCAGTACTGAAAATGTACAGTAATGAATTAAACACAGTAGCAGGATGCTTAATTCATTTGATAGGCCTTTGAATTTATAATTTGAATAATTGTTTTACCTCTTTCTCTTTAAAGAGAAGTACAAAGATTTCTAGAAATCACAGTTTCAGGAGTCTTCTTTTTTCATGGTGCATTTTGCTTGCAATCACACAAACCAGGGGTGGGACGGTGGCAAGTCTTTTTTTAATACTATTTGGCTGGATAGCAAGTTGGGAAGGTCGATAGCAACCCACCTCCATAAACAGTATTACTGTGTAAATAGACGGTACTAATGAAATCTTAGTTCACTTTGTTTATTTTCAAGATTTACAAAACTTAATATGTAAATAACTACTTTAGGTTTTTAAAGAAAATTGGGATAGTGATCTTCTGACTCCTGATTGCAACAGATTCTTTTCAGTCTTAAAAGTAGATTGCTGAGCTAGTTTTAGGCAATGTCATTTAGTTTTTTGCCTAAGCATAGCTTAATTCTTGTTAGGCTTAGAAGGATTCCTGGAATTGGGTATTGTGATGTGCTAGAAATGTAAATATAAAATAATCCTATGAAAATATAAATGCCTGGTAAACATAAAACTACATATAGCATACATGTGTATGCACTGTGTGGGCATGATTTACCACAATAAACTGTGTATACCAGAGTTAGAACAAGTCTCTTACTGTTAAATACTATTTGTTGTTATAATAATTCAGACTAAATTAATTTTAAGAATATTTCAATAACTTCAAGAAGATAATTCAAGACTTACTGTAATTTAATATTCTCAAAGACATTCTTAGTCTCTTTTTTCCTATCTTATTACTTATTAGTGTTTCACAAAATAAATTATACTCCATCTTTGCCCAGATTTGGGGCTGTTTTTTGACAGTGTAATACTGCCATGCTTTTTTTTTTTTTTTAAAAAAAAAAGGAAAAAAAGAAAGCATTTACTACCAAGGGATNACATCTTTTATTTATAGGATTCTGCTAGAACGTTCTACTATATTTCCAGGATGTAAGGTACTTAAAGGCTAAGCAGTACTGAAAATGTACAGTAATGAATTAAACACAGTAGCAGGATGCTTAATTCATTTGATAGGCCTTTGAATTTATAATTTGAATAATTGTTTTACCTCTTTCTCTTTAAAGAGAAGTACAAAGATTTCTAGAAATCACGGTTTCAGGAGTCTTCTTTTTTCACGGTGCATTTTGCTTGCAAACACACAAACCAGGGGTGGGATGGTGGCAAGTCTTTTTTTTATAATATTTGGCTGGATAGCAAGTTGGAGGTCGATAGCAACCCATCTCCATAAACAGTATTACTGTGTAAATAGACGGTACTAATGAAATCTTAGTTCACTTTGTTTATTTTCAAGATTTACAAAACTTAATATGTAAATAACTACTTTAGGTTTTTAAAGAAAATTGGGATAGTGATCTTCTGACTCCTGATTGCAACAGATTCTTTTCAGTCTTAAAAGTAGATTGCTGAGCTAGTTTAAGGCAATGTCGTTTAGTTTTTTGCCTAAGCATAGTTTAATTCTTTGCTAGGCTTAGCAAGATTCCTGGAAGTGGGTATTGTGCTGTGTTAGAAATGTAAATATATAATAATCCTATGAAAATATAAATGCCTGGTAAACATAAAACTACATATAGCATACCTGTGTATGCGCTGTGTGGGCATGATTTACCACAATAAACTGTGTATACCAGAGTTAGAAGAAGTCTCTTACTGTTAAATACTATTTGTTGTTATAATAATTCAGACTAAATTAATTTTAAGAATATTTCAATAACTTCAAGAAGATAATTCAAGACTTACTGTAATTTAATATTCTCAAAGACATTCTTAATCTCTTTTTTCCTATCTTATTACTTATTAGTGTTTCACAAAATAAATTATACTCCATCTTTGCCCAGATTTGGGGCTGTTTTTTGACAGTGTAATACTGCCATGCTTTTTTTTTTTAAAAAAAAAAAAAAAGGAAAAAAAGAAAGCATTTACTACCAAGGGATTTTCCTTTCAATGCTTCCCTTTTCCACATAAAGCCTTTTCTTACAGATGTGGGAATTACTATCGGTACATGTTCACATCTGAATAGGGACATTGATGATGATAGTAATAACAAGACTAATGAGAGAAAAACTAATGAGAGAAAGAATCACTACTGAGAGAGTATTTTACACTTTGAAAATATTGTTCAGATGTTGAACTAGTTTCATCTCTGGAATACCTTTTCCTTTTGCACTGTTATGACATGAGGGAGCTTTATCCCTGATGCAATCCTTTTATGTCTTAGTTAATAAAGCTTCGCGGCTTTCCTTTTATGCATCTACAGTCATTTCTTCCTACGGACATAAATTATCTCCAACTTTATCTCCCCTTTTATTTGTAACTCAGGAACACTGGCTTTGCGGTTTCACAGTGCCACTTCAAATGCTGTATTGTGGCTTTAAAGGAGCAAGTAGTAACAAAACCCCCTGAATGTTAGATATTAAGTTCTTCATATAAAGATCTTGCATTTTTTTTTTCTTAGCTCTTGCATATTATTGTTTTCACAGGAACAGTGGATGAAGGGGAAACAAGGGGACAGATAAGGGGGTATTTTTAGAGTTTGATGTGCAATTTAGGACCTTCATAATCCCTGAACAATAATGTTCTCTGAAAGTACCCCAGGTTGTGTCAGACTTGTATCACCTTTACTGTAAGCAATGCACTCGGGCTGCAAGGAAGACCAGCAGCTCCCTGGGCTGAATTAGGCAGAGCATCCTCAGCAGGTCAAGGCGGGGGATGAGCCTTCCGCTCTGCCCCGTCCTAGTGAGACACATTGGGAGAGCTGGGTCCACTGCTGGGCTCCCCGGTGCAGGAGAAGGAAGGACACAGTGGAGCAAGTCCCACGCAGGGACACAGAGATGATGAAGAGACTGGAGCATCTTCCCCATCAGGGGCTTGAGAGAGCAGGGAGCGCTGAGCCTGGAGGGGAGAAGGCTTAGGGGATCTCATGCGTATAAACACCTAATGGAGTAAAGAAGAGAGACCCAGATTCTTCTCGCTGGTGCCCAGTGACAGGTCAAGAGGCAGCGAGCACAAACAGGAGGTTCCCTCTGAACACAAGAAAAATCGGTTTTACTGTGGGGCTTTCAAACAGTGGCACAGGTTCTCCAGCGAGGTGGCAGGGTCTCCACTCTTGGAAATAGTCAAACCCCAACAGGACATGGTCCTGAGCAACCTGCTCTAGCCAACCGCACTTGGGCCGGGGGGTTGGACTAGACAATCTCCATCAGTGCCTGCCAACCTCAGCCGCTGTGTGATTCCGCCACTCTGCCAAAGAAAACACTGCACAGGCCGCAAACATTTTGCAGAGATGCCCCTACACACCATTTGACTTCACCAGTTCTTCTCAGCCCTGAGAGGATGGGATTGTCTCTGAGAGACGGAGGAGGAAGTCTCTTTTCTTCCCTGACCGTGGTTTCTTGAGCTGCTTCCTCTCGGAGATAAATAACTGAGGCCTTCATCCTGCAAGTTCTTATCACGGGAGATATTCCATTAAAGCCAGTAATGTCCCTGATGTGGTTAGAGCTCAAACATATGCGAAAGTGTCCAGAAGATAAGGCCTCTAAATAGCTTTTTCTTTGAGTTGTGTTGGTGGTTTTGGTGGTAGGAACGTTTGACTGCTGGAATGCAGAAATTACCATCTCATTTCACTGCTCAGCAGCCATCGGATGACGATAACACTATCACTACGGTGAATCCGGCACCACTTCAAGCTTCTGTAACTTCAGCTATTTGAAAGCTTTGAGTTTCAGGTCAGCTGTAAATCTCCAGTCGAACAATCACCATCAGGTGTTGAAGAAACAGGAGAAGGTTTCAAAGCCTCTCTGGTGCCAGGGCATCCGGCATACCGAAAGGAAAGGAGTACATAGAAAAGCTCTGGACTTCCTGCCGTGATTTAAAAAAGCCCTTCAACTGTCAAGCATGAAAGAAGTCAGCTATTGTAATAGCCAGCACACTCACCTCCCCGGGGGAAGGAATATTTCAGAGCTTCATTACATCTCCAGATCTACAATTAGCTGAGCCTCCACTAAAATACCTGCCATTCTTAATTTAATCCTTCGAAGCAGTCAAAGCTGAAAATGATGCCAATGCTTCTTGCTAAAAATAAATAAATAACTAAATAAATCTGAGTCCTTTCATCTGTAAAATCATTGATTACTTCTTTCTGGCTATTAAAACAAAGAGTCGTCATTATAAACCATTGTAATTTTACGTGACACTTTTGTGGAAATTCATTATAAATGAACTTTCACAGGAGATCCTATGATCATAGGATCCCTAAGCAGCGGCTGGAAGCAGTTAACCCATCCTACCTTTTGCACTCTTTCGGTATTCTCATGTACTTCCAAAATAGGAAGCAAATCTGATATTTGACATACTTTATATATTTGTATCTCAGTTACCAAGATGTATGATAAAGGAAGTAAACTATAAGTTTAGGAAGTTCTGTAGAACGTTGTTTTAGCAACAAGAAAGACTTCTCCAGCCACAGGAGTTTGAATGCTGGTAGCTCCTCTTAGGTACTACTCATATACTTACAGTTTTCTGTCTGGTAGCACAGAAACTTCAGTTTTTTCCAATACAGCATAAAAACAGCAAAGAAAAAAAA